>WTXG01000053.1:0-199281 GCA_022496185.1 Multifurca ochricompacta | reverse complement strand
GCATGCCCCCTGCAAGACATCAGGGATGGTGACACTATTGGTCTCAAGGCGCTCAAAGGCGACCTCAAGGTGGTTAATCTGAGGCAAGGGGTGCTTGGCAGAGTCCAGGCGAAAGTTTAGGGCTTCTTTGAAGTCCCTAAAGATCGCAGCGGGCCCCACTGAGCCATACTTGCTCTTTAGACCGATCCATATAAGGAAGGAAGAGCCAGTCGAGGTATGTTCGTGCTGGATCGCAGTGGACAGCCTCAAGATTATAGTGCCGATCGCCTTGTTATCAGTGCGGTCCCATTCCTTCTGAAGTAATTTTTCATCTTCAGTGGGGTTCTGTTCATCCTTGGCATTAGGACGAGGGTCGGAGCCATTCGTGACCTCCCAAAGCCCACTAGACATAAGGAAAGCCCTCATCACATTGGCCCAAGCGGAATAGTTAGACCCGTCAAAGACGGGAACGGCAATTGTCAGTTGAGACGACATTGTTAAGATTTGAGTAAGTGTTTTTGGAAGCGTGAGTAAATGGTTTCTGTAAAAGAAGCCATAGTCAGCATTGAATGCGACAAAAGATACTCAGAGCACAAAACAGAACTCAGGCTCTTAGAAACCATAGATGCGGCCATAAAGGCGCAATGGTGAGCTTAGTAGTTTTTTATGCAGCCTTAAAGGCGCATTAGCAGTGCAGCCATAAAGGCGCATGAACGTTGCGTTCACTGGTAGCATCTATTTTTGCAGCCGTATAGGCGCAGACACTTATCGCAGCCATTGAAGGCGCAGAAAATGTTTATTGCGGCCATTAAAGGCGCAGAGTGTGTATTGCAGCCATAAAGGCGCAAGATGCCCACCAGGGCCCATAACCTATAGAACAGGTATGGCGCAGCCTACACTAGATACTACATTACTGCTAGCTATCTCACCTTTGATTTACTTTGAGACTTAGATGCAGTCGTTAATGCGATAGCAACTGCTTAATCTATAGCAGTTATACAGTAGTTTATATACAATTTAATGTACTATATCGGCTACTTAATTATACGAGTGCGTTATCTCGTTATTGATGTGATTTGATCACATGCCCGATCTTAGATGTATGTTCTAAGTAATCTAGCTAATTGTGAACGCGTTCTTACTTGCGTTATCTACGCGTGATCACAATCATGTCGTACCGCTATCCCGGAGCCTCTGTACCGGTATCTTGGTTCAACACCTTTATTGCTATGTCTGGGGGCCATGCCTCCAACCCACTGTTGGTGTCCTTGGGACCCACCAGGCCATCAATCAAACTGATCCCTCCCCCTGGCATGACCCCTCTGGTCACTCCCCCCCTTGCTTATGAGCCCCCCCCCCTCATGCTGGGGGCTCCTCCCTCAACCATGGGGTCCCCAACCCCCTTGATGTGCCACCAGACCAGTATCAGGTCACTGTGACTGACTGTTACATCTGGTGTGAGACATTCTGCATGACTTGTGCAACAGTGTGTGTCAAACAATCATGCTGCTGGTTATACTGACTGTGGTTATTAGTGGTTAGGCTAAAAGACAAGTTAGAAACTTCAGAGATGAAGAAAAACTCTGAAGTGTAAGAGACGAAACAGACACCCTTATATACCCATGGGGGCAAGGGGAAATGGTCTGTGCGCACTGGGAATAAGTCCACAATGTTGACACAGGATGTGTCTGGAGATGCTTCAGGCATCTAAGGTTCGCTTCAGCTGTAGATTAGATTAGATTAGATTTCGGAGTATCGGACTTTTTATGTTATCTTTATTACATTTCTTTCTCACCTTACTCAGCTGATTAGTGATGGACTTAGTAATGCGCAGTAAGCATGTGATATCTCTTTGGCCAATGGCCTTTATCCCTCTTTGTTTATTGTCCGGCACTTGTGGACTTATTCCCAGTGCACACAGACCATTTCCCCTGGCCCCCTTGGGGTATATAAGGGTGTCTGTTTCGTCTCTTTCACTTCAGAGTTCTTCTAACCTCTGAAGTGTAAGTTCCCTCTTTACTATACTGTTCCTTTACCTTTAACTAACCGTCTTATGTAGATTACTTGTTTTATAGGTCAGTAGTATAGTTGATATATAGAGTTCTTCTAACCTCTGAAGTACTACTTGTTTTATAGCCTAACCTGTTACGTCCGGTGCGGGACGTTCCACACGACTTGTGTGACAGCGCGATTCGTAGGTTCAGGTAAGAAACCAATAAGGCCTCTTGGAGATAAAGTGGAATGAGTCAAAGTCAAAGGGGCGCTCCCTAAGATGATGTTGAACGGAAAAGTACCAGAAGTACTTGAGACAACTGAGTCAGAGATCAAAGGGAATGTCCAAAAGACAGGCACCGATGTATTCAATAAGTCAAGTCTGAGGTCTACAGTGTAACTACAGCGGACTTATATATGTAACTCGATGGGCGTCTACAAGATAAGGGTACGGAGTCAAGTGGGCCCAAATATATGGAAGTGGACGGTGTAGAGTCGAGCTTCTGATAGGGTATTAAGTAAGTGTCCAGTCATAAAGATAAGGCGATAACAAGATAACAAGTCAAACATAAGCAAATGTCGCGTCAACAAGTACCAAGCGGGTCACAGGGATGGAAGTAAGGCATGTGATGGATCCCACGATGGAGATGTGATTGAGAAGTGCAAAGTAGGTGGCAGGGAGGGGTTGTCGTTGGGGAGTAGAAAGAAAACGGGGGCAGATGGTAGAGGTTGTAACATAACCCACTACTAACCACAGTCAGTATAACCAGCAGCATGATTGTTTGACAGGTTATGGGCCCTGCCACTCATACTGACTGTTTATATTCCCTTTGTTCATAAACAGCCCAACTCGCTTCTTTGCACACAAGCTCACAAAAGCTTCAAAGTCTTTCCCACCAGCTTCTTCCTGTGAGCTTTTCTATTTACTGTCTGTGCACCTTAACACCCCACAGGATGACGCAGTTTACTGCTCATCCTGAACTGTTTGGCTAGCCCTTCAGGGTTCTTGCAAAAGGTGATGAGGGACCCTAAGCGGGTGAAACACCTTGAGCTCCTTGAGTGTGCACTAGGTATTAGTAACCTTCATAGTTGTAGCTGGGTCTTCGTCCCATAGATAGCTTTAGTAGGCCTTGTTGAACACAGAAGATGTTCGGTGATGCTTCAGGCATCAGGTGATTAGATTAGCTGCTTTGTAGATTAGATTAGATACCGGAGTTTCGGACTATTTACATTATCTTTATTACTTTTCTTCTCACATTCCGCAGTAGCTGACTGATACACCATGTAACATGTGATTTCTGTAGTGGCCAATGGCCTTTCTCCCTCATGTTTATTGTTTGGACTTTGTCCGGCACTTGTGGACTTATTCCCAGTGCACAGACCATCCCTTGGATAGTATATAAGGGTGTCTGTTTCGTCTCTTCCACTTCAGAGTTCTTCTAACCTCTGAAGTGTAAGTGCCTCTCTACTATCTACCTTACTATTAGACTAACATTCTTGTGTAGAACTTTCTTTGTCTAGGTCAGTAGTATAGTTAATAGAGTTCTTCTAACCTCTGAAGTAACTTTCTTTGTCTAGCCTTACACGCTAACACCACAGTCAGTATGCTGCGCCTCATGCCTGTTTCACAGGTTATGGGCCCTGGGCACGCTTTACTGATCTACCCTTTCTTTTGATCAGTCCAACAAACTTTCTTCAAGCTCACTGCTTCAAAGACTTAACACTTCCCAATCACCAGTCACAGTGAGCTTCGATTTATTTTTCCTTGCCCTTAACTGTCCACAAGGTGGTGTGCTTTATGTACCCACCTTGATCTGTCTGGCTAGTCCCTCAGGGGATTCTTGCAAGAGGTGACGAGGGACCCTAAGCGGGTGAAACACCTTAAGTTCCTCATGTGTGCTCTAAGTAAATAGTATTCATAGTTATAGCTGGGTTTTCGTCCCATCCATAGACTTAGTAGGCCACTTGCCCAGAAGGCTTGGGGCTATAGGTTCAGTCAATGCTTGGCTCGATCCGTAAGCCAGGTTTAGCGACCTGCAGGTAGAGTTTAGGGTCTAGAACAAGGCATGGGTAGTCACTCCCATGACGCTTGGGCTCGATACAAGTAGGCTTGAACTACTATAGTATTTACACAGTAGCTAGAGGGTTTTGTCTCTGGGCAGAAGTACCCGCTGCTTTCATTGGGGGTTCGCCCCAACTGTTACGACCTCTGCCGAGCGACCCCATTTTCTTTACTCTCCCCAATGCGAATCCCCTGTTACCGCCCAAGTTGCACTTCTTGATCACATCCCCGTCCTGGGATCCGTCACATGCCCTCCTTCCGTCCCCGTGATCCAGTTTACGTCTGTTGATACGTTACTTGTTCATGTTTGCCTTCTTATCTCTTTATCTTCTTATCTTAGGATCGGACACTTACTTAGTACCCTATCAGAAGCTAGGCTTTACGCCATCCGCTTTCGTATATTTGGGCCCACCTGACTCGACTATCTTATCTATAGACGCCCACTAGATTTACGTATATAAGTCCGCTGTAACTACACTGTAGACTTCAGACTTGACTTATTGAATACATCGGTGCTTGTCTTCCGGACATCCCTTTGAACGCTTGACTCGACTGTCTCAGTACTTCTGGTACTTTCCGCTTAACATCGTCTTCAAGTACAGCCTTGTCGACTTTGACTCTTCCCATCTAAACTCCAAGGGGTCTCATTGGTCCCTTATCTGATTACGAACGAACGCTGTCACACAAGTCGTGTGGAACGTCCCGCACCGGACGTAACATCAAGTCGAGTCTCTCAACGTGGCTTCCAGCCGCAGTCAGACCCTCTTTAAAGAAGAACTCATCGAACGCAGAGACGAGAATAATCTTTCACAACAAGTACTTGGCTCTGCCGCCTGGAAGGATTTTGAATCCGAGTTTGGATACTACGTCTATCACGACGGAAGATACCAACCGGTAGAATACGACGACGAGAAGAGAGTTTGGTATCGTATCCGATATTCGGAAAGCCGACACTCTTGGGTCACTACAGGACCTGCACCACCAGAATTTGGACTAGGGCCGTGGAGAGAAAATCCCCTGGCTATCGTTACGGACTCTGAACCAGAAGAGTACGTAGAAGAAAACAGTGAAGAAGCACCGGCATTAGCAGCGACTACGTCTCCGGTTGCACCCACAGTTGTCACGATCAGAGCTCCTGCTTTGACAACTCCCCAGATATCCATACAGTCTACCGACACAGTTACCCCATTTTACCAAACTATGTCCACCATTGCCGCCCAACTCCCCGACCCAGCCCCTCCACCCCCACCACCAGTCATGGCACCACCAAACATTCCTCCACCCTCAGGACGGCTGTCAGGCGTACTACCCCAGACATTCACAGGGGATCGTTCACAAAGCAAGAAGTTTATGTTGGAATTCACTACCTTCAAAAACTTCAATCACGACGTCGCCCAGATCATTAACCCGTTCCAGCGGGCTAACCTCTTTCTCTCTCTTATCCGAGGAGAGGCTGTAGATGACTGGACGATGGAGCAGCTGGAGTGGCTGAATGAACAAATCGAGAGTGGACGACGAACCACAAGTGAAGGCCTTTGGGAAACAATCGCCCAGAGGTTCAAAGATGCGTTTACTGATGGGCAAGCCAAGCAGAAGGCAGCCCGAGAACTAAAGTCTCTGAAGATGGATAAGGGAGACCTTGATGCTTATGTCGCCAAATTCAGAAACCTGGCCAACAGAGCCGGGTATGACACTGACAAAGAGGCCACATTGGACCTCTTCTCCCAAGGGTTGCCGAACCCCTTGGTGAAGAATATCATACAGTTTCATCACCCAAACGATTGGGATTCCTGGGTGGACGCTGCTCGACGACAGCAGCAGGATTACCTCGACTTCCAAACACGCTTTGGGGTTGACACTAAAAAAGGAAAAACCCGAGATCAGTGGAAAGCGGCCTTCGGCGTCAAACCTGTGCATCATCAGAGGATCCAAATGCCATGGATACCTCGGCAGATAGGACCCGGGCGAGGGCAACGCTCACAGAGGATGAGCGTCAGACGTTAATGAAGGAAGGTCGGTGCTTCCGCTGTAAAGCACAAGGACACATGTCTCGAGATTGTCCGAAGAAAGGAGCACGCGTTGCTGAAGCTACCACTACCCCAAGTCACCCCATCAGCAACCCACCTACGGCAGACAAACGAACTAAAGAGGAGAAGGCCCAGGACATATGGGCAAATATGATGAAAGAAAGCGAGGAAGTGCGCGCCATCTTAGTCGAGAAGGTGTTTGCAAAAAAGGATTTTTGATTGGCTCTACCCCATTGGCCTGGGCACAAGCACTCCATGTAACCTCTGTGTATACTAGTCGCTTCAAATCTTTGAAAATACCAGTACATTTTGAAACTACACAGAGGACGGCCACCGAGATATCCTGGTTGACTCAGGAGCTACCGATAATTTCATCAGCCCACGATTAGTGAGGACTATGGGGCTAGGAATGCTGGCACTCCCCCAAGAAAAGAATATTTGGAACATTGACGGGACGGCCAATCGAGCAGGGAAGATTACACACTATACGGACCTCAACGTCCAAGTGGGAGAGAGAACAAAGGTCATTCGTTTCCTAGTCACCAATCTAGGGGAGAGGATCTCATTTGGGATATCCCTGGCTGGCAGCATTCGAACCAAAGATCAACTGGACGGATGCCACTATGGATAAAGATTCTTACCCGGTCTTAATCACATCTCTGGGATACGATTACCGGGCCGGCATGCAGGGGTTGGTGACACACTGAAGCGGAAATGAGGATCCCAGACGCTGCTATGTCACGAAAGCGTCGGAACTGGCCCAGAAAGCGGTACAAGGACAAACCGAGAAAACCTTCGAAGAAGTAGTACCTGTCACTTACCACCGACATTGGAAGGTGTTCTCAGAGGAAGATCACAGCGCTTCCCACCAGCGCGCCCCTGGGACCATGCTATTGATTTTGTGCCGGAGACGCCGCAGGCAATAGATTGTAAAATCTACCCCTTGTCTCAACAAGAACAGGAAGCGTTGACACTGTTTCTCGAGGAGCAATGGCAAAAGGGTACATCCGTCTGTCCAAGTGCAGTATGCCTCGCCCTTCTTCTTCATCAAAAAGAAGGATGGCAACTCCGACCCGTACAAGATTACCGACACATAAACGCCTATACTGTAAAGAATGCCTATCCGCTGCCCTTATTTCAGAGCTCATTGACACCATGAGGGACAAGTCACTCTTCTCAAAGATGGATGTCCGATGGGGGTATAACAACGTCCGAATTAAGGAGGGAGATCAGTGCAAGGCAGCCTTTAAGACTAATCAAGGCCTGTTTGAGCCGAATGTCATGTTCTTCGGCCTCACCAACTCGCCAGCCACCTTCCAGTCAATGATGAATCACATTTTCCGCAACCTTATTCTCACTGGTGAGGTAGTGGTGTACATGGACGACATATTAGTGGCGACTACCACGATCTCCCACATCATCAGGAGCGAGTCCACCAGGTGCTGGATATCCTACACGAACATGACTTATATCTCAAACCGTCGAAATGCTCATTTGAACAACGGAGTGTCGAGTACTTGGGGGTCATTTGGAAGGTGGACACGTACGAATGGATCCGGTAAAGGTGCAGGGCATTCGGGAATGGCCTACGCCCACATGTGTCAAGGAAGTCAGGTCCTTTATAGGATTCTGAACTTCTATCGGCGTTTCATACGAGGATTCTCCGGAATCGCGCAACCACTTAACGGATTGTTAAAGAAGGACGTACCCTGGCACTGGGGAAAAGAGCAACAACAAGCATTTGAACATATCCGAGACATTGTTGGCTCAGAACCGTCCTCCTGCAACCAGATCTAGCAAAACCGTTCGAACTTGAGGTTGACGCTTCCCGCTTCGCCGTCAGGGCAGTATTGAATCAGAAGGACCCCGGGGATGCTCCACCCAGTGGCCTTTTTCTCCGAGACGTTTTCATCGGCTGAACGAAACTATGATATTTGGGATCGCGAGCTCCTCGCCATTGTCAAAGCCCTACGACATTGGAGACCATATCTAGCCGGAACCCCTCATAAGACCATCATTCACACCGACCATTCCAACCTGCTATATTGGAAAGAACCCCATAAGATTAGTCGATGAGTTGCCCGCGAAGTCTTGGAACTAGAAGAGTACAACTTCATATTGAAGCATATCGCTGGAAGTCGTAACACCCGGGCAGATGCCCTATCACGAAGGGCAGATCAACAAGGAGGTGAAGGAGACAACGAGAACATCACCGTACTCCCCGAAGAGGTCTTCGCGCATACAGCAGTCGTCAGTCTCCATGACATGGATCTATGGGCACAAGTATCACAAAATATGAACCGACAACTCTGCCAGTCCTGGGCAGATGCACATAACCTGAAGGAAATAGATGGCCTTTGGTGGAAGGACGGAGATCGTCTCGTTGTCACCGGTGGCGACAACATTAAGAGGGGGGTGATCCATTTTCACCATGACCTCCCTCTGCAGGCCACCCCGGCATTGCCAACACGTATGCTTTGGCCAAACGAGATTACTGGTGGCCAAACATGAAGAAGGATGTAGAAGACTATGTTAAAGGATGTGCAGACTGTCAGGCCAATAAAGTAAACACGCACCCGCACCCACCGGCATTGTTCCCGATCACACCAACGGCCTCACTACCATTCCAGACTATTGCAATGGATTTTATTGTCAAACTCCCCACCTCTAGAGGCTTTGATTCCATCTTGACTATCACCGACCATGATTGCTCCAAAGCGGCATTGTTTATACCATGCAACGAGTCCATCACAGCAGAGGGGGTAGCCAAACTTTACCTGGACCATGTCTACAGACATTACGGCCTCCCGGAAAAGATCATTTCCGACCGTGACCCACGCTTCACCTCCGCATTCGCCAAGGCACTCTGTAAGGTCTTGGACATCACCCAAAACATTTCAACCGCCTACCATCCACAGACCGATGGACAGTCAGAGAGAACAAACCAATGGCTAGAACAGTATCTCCGATTCTGGTGCAACGGACGACAAGATGATTGGGCTGATTGGCTGGCCATGGCAGAATTTGCACACAACTCATGGCCCAATGGAACCACCAAAACCCTGCCATTCTCACTTATCATGGGATGGACACCGCGAACGACCTGGACCAATAAACCAACAAATGTTCCATCAGCTGCGCAGCGTATCGACCAATGGAAGGAGGTCAGGAAATCGGCCAATGAGAACCTGCTTAAGGCGCAAAGAACTCTATTGGACAGGCCCTCAAAGTTCACACCTTATCGGACCAATGACTGGGTATGGCTGGAAGGGAAGAACATTCATACGTCACATCCCACGGCCAAGTTAGCGCCCCGACGTCACGGACCATTCAAGATAAGAAGGAAGCTGTCAGACGTGTCATACGAACTCGAGCTTCCATCCACATGGAGAATTCACCCAGTCTTCCATGCCAAACTCCTGACACCCTATAGAGAGACGGCCCTACACGGGGAAAACTTCCCGAAACCTCCCCCTGAATTAATCAATGGGGAAGCGGAATGGGAAGTGGAGCGGATTCTAGACTCCCAGCGAAAAGGCCGAGGGCGCAAACTACATTACCTAGTCAAGTGGAAAGGCTTCCCAGACTCTGACAACTCGTGGGAGCCGACCGGGAATATCTTTGCTCCGGTCCTTATCTCGGAGTTTCATGACCGACATCCAGAAGCGCCCAGAGACAGTTAAAAGAAACCGACTCACAGACCCCAAAGAAATCCCCCAGTACATGCTTCCTCAGCAACGTCCTACTACCACACAATCGATCATGTCTTTCATCGCTGCCAACGCCGCCGTCGATGCCTTCACCTCTGCCACAGTTGTTGAGAACTTCCCCTCTGCCCATCCTTCTACACGTCCCTCCTCCCCATTGATTACGAAGCTGCCGAGGCACGAACCAAAAACCAATCCCCCAACCCCAACGATGATTTCACGCATTGCGAGGAACCGCACCCAAACGATCTATTGGGTATGGAACTGGACGATGAGGTCCCCGAATTCCCATTCTTCACAAACAACCCGAATTCCTCGATGTACTTCCCACTCGAGATCACTATGGCGGATGGAACTACGGCCATAGCTAAGTACATCTTTTATACCAATGGAGGCATGGATGTAGCTGGCTGTATGAAGAAGAATGGCCCCGTTTATGGAGCCCCTGTGTATTTGGAGGAGAGGTATACTGGACGCCTTCACCACACGATGAGCGACGAGCAGCTTGGTCACTTGGCTGCCGAAGATTCCCGAGCATTTGCCATTGATGAAGTGCTGAACGACATGCGACTCCCGCGTCTCAAAGCCGAGGTGATGAGACTGCGCAAGAACCTGACGCTGCGTACGACGCTCAACAAACAATACAAAGAACACGCGAAGATGATGACGAGGTTGACCAGTGGAATGTTCCAGGTCGAACAAGAGTTGACGGAGATCAGGAAGAGATTGGAGATTGGGGACGCATACCAGACCATTGCAGAAAGGTACGCGGACACTTATGCGTGACCCCTCCCCCCACGATCATTGGGGGCTGCCCCGACACTTCTGCCGAATCGGTTCGAGATGCCACGTATGCACGAGAACCCCCGAGGGGAGACATGTTGGCGGTGCGACAGTAAGTACCATATCAGCTGGAACTGTCCCCTCAATCGCAAGTGGTGCTGCCATTGCCGCAGCAATTTACACTGGAGCCGATTTTGCATTTTCCGCCGCGTAGGCGTCACCCCAACGATCATCAACCCGTCAGGTTGGTGCGGTAAATGTCTCCGCCACAATGCGGGGCATAGGGAGTTGGACTGCCCCGTCCACGATCTCTGTCACTCCTGTGGTCAGCGCGGACCTTACGGATTTCTCCGCGCCCACAGATGTCCACAAGACTCGGACAAGGAGAATGATACTTTGGATGATCGTAATGTAGCCGATGATTATCTGGAGTTGATACAAGACGATGACGGTACGAGTCGCTTCTAGCCGGGTCTGCTAGAACCAGAAGAGGGGGTGATGTTACGACCTCTGCCGAGCAACCCCATTTTCTTTACTCTCCCCAATGCGAATCCCCTGTTACTGCCCGAGTTACACTTCTTGATCACATCCCCGTCCTGGGATCCGTCACATGCCCTCCTTCCGTCCCCGTGATCCAATTTACATCTGTTGATACGTTACTTGTTCATGTTTGCCTTCTTATCTCTTTATCTTCTTACCTTAGGATCGGACACTTACTTAGTACCCTATCAGAAGCTAGGCTTTACGCCATCCGCTTTCGTATATTTGGGCCCACCTGACTCGACTATCTTATCTATAGACGCCCACTAGATTTACGTATATAAGTCCGCTGTAACTACGCTGTAGACTTCAGACTCGACTTATTGAATACATCGGTGCTTGTCTTCCGGACATCCCTTTGAACACTTGACTCGACTGTCTCAGTACTTCTGGTACTTTCCGCTTAACATCGTCTTCAAGTACAGCCTTGTCGACTTTGACTCTTCCCATCTAAACTCCAAGGGGTCTCATTGGTCCCTTATCTGATTACGAACGAACGCTGTCACACAAGTCGTGTGGAACGTCCCGCACCGGACGTAACAACTCTGATGTCTGGGGACCCTCACCTATAGCCAGCCTTGGAGGAAGGAGATATTATGTGACTTTTACAGATGATCACACTCGCTTCACGCGAATCAACGTCCTGTGCACCAAGGATGAGACCCTTTCAGCTTATCGCACCTTTGCAGCTTGGGCGCAGACACAACATGGAGCGACTATCAAGGCTCTTAGATCTGATCGCGGTGGCGAATTCACTGGATCAGAATTCACCAAACTCTTGCAACAACAAGGCACAGAACGACGTCTCACAACCCACAACACCCTGCAGCACAACAGAGTCACAGAATCTCTGAACTGCAGACTCCTCGAGCATGTGCGGGCTTTCCTCCACCACTCTGGCCTGCCCAAATATCTTTGGGGCAAGGCACTCTTTCACGCGGTTTGGCTGAAAAACCGCACCTCCACTAGGGCTCTTGGCACAACAACCCCTTCGAGAAGCTCTACAGCAGCAAGCCTAATTTATCAAATGTTCCAGAATGGGGACAACGCATTTGGGTCCACTCAGATGCAGGCTCAAAACTAGACGCATGCGGCATCGAAGCACACTGGGTTGGATACGATGCTGATAGTACTCATGCACACAGAATATATTGGCCGCACAAGAATTCCGTCTCGGTTGAGCGGAATGTCAAATTTGTAGACCCTAACATTACAGTCTACAGTAAAGTGCTGCGCTTTATTGCATCACAGCAAGTACAAGCCCCGGCACCACCACCTCCTGCTCCAGCACCACCCCCAATGCCATCTACGCCATTGTCCAGAACCACCACGTGAACCTCCACACCTTCCCCGCCAGGAGGAATGCCTTCCGAAAAGGCACCTCTTCTACCCACCACTTCCCCTCAAGGCCCGCAACCACCATATGCTACAGAAAGCAGCGAAGAAGAGATGCCTGATGAAGAGGCACAAGATTACTATACACCCTCCCCGACTCCGGCGCCACCATCAAGGGACAAAGGCAAGAGCAAAGAACCAGCACCCTGTTACGACCCCTGCCTAGCAACCCGATTTTCTTCATGATCCCCAGCAACGACCCTACCTGTCCCCCTACCTTACATTTCCTGATCACGTCCCCTTCCTGGGATCCGTCACATGCTTTACTTCCTTCCCCGTGATTGACTTTGTCTCTGTTTGCCTCGCTTTGTCTGTGATTGACTCCTTTTCTCTTATCTCTTATCCCTTATTGTACGACCGGACACTTACTTAGTTCCCTATCAGAAGCTAGGCTTTACGCCCTTCGCTTTCGTATATTTGGGCCCACATGACTCCATTCTCTTATCTCGTAGACACCCATTCGATTACATATATAAGTCCGCTGTAACTACAATGTAGACCTCAGACTCGACTTATTGAATACATCGGTGTTTGTCTTCTGGACTTCCCCTTGAAACCTCTGACTCGATCATCTCAGTGCTTTTGGCACTTTCCGCTCAACATTGTCACTCGGGAGCAGCCCCGTTGACTTTGACTCATCCACTCACACTCCAAGAGGTCTTATTGGTCTCTTATCTGAACACACGAACGAAGCTGTCACACAAGTCGTGCAGAACGTCTCACACCGGACGTAACATCAAGTCGAGTCTCTCACAGTGGCTTCCAGCCGCAGTCAGACCCTCTTCCGGGAAGAACTCATCGAACGCAGAGACGAGAATAATCTTTCACAGCAAGTACTTGGCTCTGCCGCCTGGAAAGACTTTGAGACTGAGTTTGGATACTACGTCTATCACGACGGAAGATACCAACCGGTAGAATACGACGAAGAGAAAAGAGTTTGGTATTGTATCCGATACTCGGACAGTCAAAACTCTTGGGTTACAACCAGACCTGCCCCACCTGAATTTGGACTAGGCCCGTGGAGAGAAAACCCTCCGGCCATTGTTACGGACTCCAAACCAGAGGAGTACATAGAAGAACATAGCGAAGAAGCACTGGTATTAGCGTCGTCTACAGCCCCAGTTGCACCCGAAGTTGTCACGTTCAGAGCCCCTGCTTTGACAACTCCCCAGATCTCTATTCAATCCACCAACACCATCACCCCAAACATGTCCACCATTGCCGCCCAACTTCCAGACCCCGCCCCACCAGCCCCAGTGGCGGCACCACCAAACATTCCTCCCCCGTCTGGATGATTGTCAGGAGTGCTTCCCCAAACATTCACTGGGGACCACTCACAGAGCAAAAAGTTCATGTTGGAGTTCACAACCTTTAAAAACTTCAACCATGACGTCCCGCAGATTGTCAACCCCTTTCAACGAGCCAATCTGTTCCTTTCCCTGATTCGGGGGGATGCGGTTGACGACTGGACTATGGAACAGCTGGAATGGCTGAATGAACAAGTCGAAAGTGGGCGTCGTACCACTAGTGAAGGTCTTTGGGAGACCATCGCTGAGCGGTTTAAGGATGCCTTCACGGATGGGCAGGCCAAGCAGAAGGCAGCCCGGGAACTAAAGTCCCTCAGAATGGAGAAGGGAGAACTTGACGCATACGTCGCCAAGTTCAGAAGTCTAGCCAACAGGGCTGGCTATGACACGGACGAAGAGGCAATGTTGGACCTCTTTTCACAAGGTTTGCCCAACCCCCTGGTCAAAAATATTATTCAGTTTCATCACCCCACGACTGGGATACTTGGGTTGACGCCGCTCGGAGGCAGCAACAAGACTACCTTGACTTCCAGACAAGGTTTGGAGTTGACACCAAAAAAGGAAAGACCCGAGACCAGTGGAAGACAGCGTTCGGAGTGAAGCCCGCGCCACATGGCCAGAGGGATCCAAACGCTATGGATACCTCTGCAGACCGGGCCCGAGCTCGGGCAGCACTTACGGAAGACGAGCGGCAGACACTAATGAAAGAAGGGCGCTGCTTCCGTTGTAGAGCATTGGGACATATGTCCCGGGACTGTCCCAAGAAGGGAGCACGAGTTGCTGTCGCCACGGTGGCACCAGAACACCCCGTTCAGAACAACCCCCCCACCGTGGACAAGCGGACAAAAGAAGAGAAGGCTCAGGATATATGGGCCAACATGATGAAGGAAAGTGAGGAAGTGCGTGCCATACTAGTAGAAAAGGCGTTTGCAAAGAAGGATTTTTGTTAGGCTCAAACCCATCGGCCTGGGCACGAGCACTCCATGTTACCTCTGTGTATGCTAGTCGATTCAAATCATTGAAAATACCAGTCCATTTTGAAACTACACAGAGGACAGCCGATCGAGATATTTAGTGGACTCGGAGCCACAGACAATTTTATTCACCCACGACTAATCAAGGCAATGGGTTGGGACGGCTGGCACTTCCCCAGGAAAAGAACATTTGGAACATCGATGGAACGGCCAACTGCCTGGAAAAATACTCATTACACGGATCTGAGGTCCAGGTTGGAGAACCATGAAGAACATTCGTTTCCTGATTACGGATCTGGGAGACGAAGATCTCATCTTAGGGTATCCGTGGCTTGCCGCGTTCGAGCCAAAGATCAACTGGGCTGACGCGACAATGGATAAAGAATCATATCCCACTATCATCAGTCGATAGGCTATGACTATGCAGTCAGACACCCAAATAAAAGCCATGAGCGGGAGGGAAGACCCAGGACCTGTTACGCTACTAAAGCATCGGAACTAGCCCAAAAGCAGTACAAGGGCAGGCGGAAAAAACATACAGCGATGTAGTGCCGAGTACCTACCATCGGCATTGGAAGGTGTTTTCCAGGAAGAATCCCAGCGTTTCCACCTTCCAGACCATGGGACCACGCCATAGACTTACTCCCTGATGCGCCAACAGCAATAGATTGCAAAATCTATCCACTGTCCCAGTCTGAGCAGGTGGCATTGACGGAGTTCCTGGAAGAACATTTGGCAAAAGGATACATTCGCCCGTCCAAGTCGCAGTACGCTTCACCCTTCTTCTTCATCAAAAGAAGGATGGCAAGCTGCGACCAGTCCAGGATTATCGGCGAATTAACACATACACCGTGAAAAACGCCTACCCCCTGCCACTCATCTCCGAACTTATTGACACCATGAGGGATAAGTCCCTCTTCTCAAAGATGGACGTGCGATGGGGTTATAACAACGTCAGGATCAAGGAAGGTGACCAGTGCAAAGCGGCGTTCAAGACAAATCAAGGGTTGTTTGAACCCAATGTTATGTTCTTCGGCCTCACAAACTCGCCAGCAACATTCCAGGCAATGATGAACCACATCTTCCGTGATCTCATTCTCACAGGAGAAGTAGTGGTCTATATGGACAACATTCTAGTAGCCACCCCAGATGACCTGGACCACCACCGAAGTCGTGTACATCAGGTGTTGGATATACTGCATGAACATGATCTCTATCTCAAGCCGCCAAATGCTCCTTCGAACAGCGGAGCGTTGAATACCTGGGGTCATACTGGAAGGAGGACAAGTACGCATGGATCCCATTAAAGTACAGGGAATCCGGGAGTGGCCTGTGCCACCTGTGTCAAGGACGTCCGATCGTTCATCGGATTCTGTAACTTTTACCACGATTCGTCAAGGGGTTTTCAGGCATTGCACGACCACTGAACGACCTGTTGAAAAAGGATGTACCATGGCATTGGGAGCCGCACAGCAGCAGGCATTTGAACAGATTAGGGCCCTCGTTGGCTCAGAGCCAGTACTTATCCAACCAGACCTAGGCCGCCCTTTGAAGTAGAAGTGGACGCCTCGCACTTTGCGAATGGGGCAGTATTATACCAGAGAGACGCCGCACAAGTACTCCACCCAGTGGCGTACTATTCCGAAACCTTCTCCCCTGCTGAGAGGAACTACGACATCTGGGATAGGGAGCTTTTAGCCATAGTCAAGGCGCTGCGACACTGGCGACCCTATTTGGCAGGCACCCCTCATAAGACCATCATTCACACTGATCATTCCAACCTCTTATACTGGAAGGAACCCCACAAGATCAGCCGGCGTGTAGCACGAGAAGTCTTGGAGTTAGAAGAATATAACTTCACGTTGAAACACATTGCTGGGAGCCAGAATGCTAGAGCAGATGCATTATCGCGCAGACCAGATATGCATACAGGGGAAGATGACAATAATGACATCACTGTCCTCCCAGAAGAGGTATTTGCCAAACGGCCGTCGTCAGTCTCCATGACATGGACCTTTGGGCACAAGTTTCCCAAAATATGAACCAAGACCTGTGTCATTCATGGGCTGACGCTCACAACTTAAAAGAATCAGCGGTCTTTGGTGGAAAGATGGGGATCAACTCGTTGTCACCGGTGGTGACAACATTAAGAGGGGGGTGATCCATTTTCATCACGACCTTCCCTCTGCTGGCCATCCAGGCATCGCCAACACTTACGCCCTGGCCAAGAGAGACTATTGGTGGCCCAATATGAAAAAAGACATTGAGAGCTACGTATGAGGATGCGCAGCATGTCAAGCAAACAAGGTGAACACACCCAAAAGTCCCACCAATGCTCCCATTACTCCCAGTACATCGACTCCTTTCCAGACCATCGCCATGGACTTCATTGTCAAGCTGCCCAAATCACAAGGCTTCGACACTATCCTTACAATCACAGACCATGATTGCTCCAAAGCGGCCCTCTTCATTCCCTGCAACGAAACTATCACAGCTGAAGGAGTGGCGAAACTATACCTGAACCACGTATACCGTCACTACGGACTCCCTAAAAAGATCATCTCTGACCGAGATACCTGTTTTACATCGGCATTTGCGAGAGCCTTATGCAAGATGCTGGACATCACGCAGAATATCTCGACTGTTACGCTCAGCGGAGCGTTCTGTGCGGCGTGCACGGGTCAGCGCGGGTCCATTACCTCAGCCACAAGCCTAGCACAATAAGGCTAGACTCTGGGCACTGTCTAGCTTCGGGATCGGTTAAGGTTTGGTGCTATAATCAAGCACAGAGGGAGACGGGATGAGCCAGCCAAAGGGAGCTAATCCCCTAAGGCTGTTAAGTGGGGACAGGGCCCAGTTGCTGTGCCGGAAGCACACCAAGCACACTGGAGCCTTCGGGGAGTGGCAGAGGGATTCAAAGGGAAGGGTACACACCCATTGCCAGAGGCAATGGGGGTCCCTGCAGGGATCTCAAGGACGCAAAAAAGGGGGAAAAGACTTCTGATGTATTGGGGTCTAAGATCTCTAGGCTGAAGGCACAAGAGGTCAAATCTAGGGTTGTACAAACTGTCTACAGGGTCTTATATACTGTATGGGGATCTGGTTTGTAGCTAATCAGGAACAGGGTCAGAGTCCTTATCATCCAATAGCAGATAAGATGTCAAATATAGTCCATGATAAGGATAAGCCTTATCAGAAGCATAATCATGTGGGACAGCCCCACAGGAGTCATATCAGTGTGGGAGGATTCCCACCAGGGTCAGGGGTAAATGGGGAGATAACAGGTCCCACAGGAGTCAGGGTGGATGTGGGAATACTCCCACAGGAATCTGAGAAGCGAATGATAAGCCAGATGGGCCATGTGATCAGAAAGGGGTAAATGATCAGATGAAGATGCTGTGATCAGGGTCAGGGATCACATGGTCCAAAGTCACATGGTCAGGGATCACATGGTCAAGGATCACATGGCCAAGGATCACATGGCCAGGAGTCACATGACTGGCAGAGGGTCAAGTACAAGCCAAAGTCGTCTAGTTGTCTGGACTGGTCAGATTGGCAGGGACAATGTCAGGGGTTCCTATGGGTGTCAAGCACAGGGACAGGGTCAGGAGCAGTGGCCAAGGCATAAGCCAAGGCAACAAGGAAGGGTGGTGTACATCCAACAGTGTAGCAGCATAACTACCAGCAGGTTAGGTGTAAATGGCAGCATGGGAGGTCAGTCCTATGAACAATGTCACAGGAATCAGGGTAGGGTCCTGGGCACACAGGCCACAGGCATCAAGGAAGGTCCCAAGGCAACAGGCCAAGGGCATCAAAGAGTGGTCCAGAGAAGGAGGAGATCAAGGATGGTGCAAAGAATAAGGCATGGTGTGCAGGGTCAGGAAAAAGAGTAGGGTCATAACATCAACGGCATACCATCCACAGACAGACGGACAGTCTGAGCAGACGAACCAATGGTTGGAACAGTATCTCCGATTTTGGTGCAACGGCAGGCAAGACGATTGGGCAGAATGGCTGTCAACCACAGAATTCGCTCACAATTCATGGCCCAATGGAACGACAAAATCCACCCCTTTCTCCCTTATCATGGGCTGGACTCCACGCACCACATGGACAGAGAAGCCCATCAATGTCCCGTCAGTAACTGAACGGATCGGCCAATGGGAAGAGCTGCGACAATCAGCCAATGAGAATCTGATAAAGGCACAACAGCTTCTGGCAGCACAGCCAAGCACATTCACACCTTATCAGACCAATGACTGGGTATGGCTCGAGGGTAGGAATATTCACACGTCACACCCCTCGGCCAAATTAGCGCCCTGACATCACGGACCCTTCCAAATCACAAGGAAGCTGTCAGACATCTCTTACGAATTGCAACTGCTGCCGAAATGGAAGATCCATCCAGTCTTCCATGCCAAGCTTCTGACCCCTTACAAGGAAACCTCCATTCATGGAGAGAATTTCCCGAGACCCCTGCCTGACCTTATCGACGGCGAAGAAGAATGGGAAGTGGAGCGCATTCTAGACTCCAAGCGGCAAGGCCGAGGGCGCAAGTTGTATTACCTGATCAAGTGGAGAGGTTTCCCAGACTCTGACAACTCATGGGAACCAGCCGGGGATATCTCTGCCCCGGACCTGATTGCGGAGTTCCATTTACGACATCCCCAAGCGCCCAAGAACAGTTAAAAGGGAGGCCAACCCCAGACTTTTCCCCCAGAACAACGCTTCACCAGCAACGTCCTAACTACACTTTAACATGTCTTCCTCCTTTGTCGCTGCCTCTGCCACCATTGATGCCTTCACTGCCACCACTGTGGTCGTGGAAGCCTTCCCTTCCGCTCACCCCTCCACTCATCCCTCCTCCCCCATCGACTATGAAGCTGCGGAAGAACGCGTTAAGAACCAATCCCCTAACCCCAATGACGACTTTGAACACCGCGAGGAGCCACATCCCAACAACCTCGTGGGCATGGAAATGGATGACGATGTCCCGGAGTTCCCGTTCTTTGCCAACAATCCGAACTCGTCAATGTACTTCCCACTCGAGATCACCATGGCGGATGGCACTAAGGAGATAGCTAAGTACATCTTTTATACCAACGGAGGGATGGATGTTGCAGGATGTATGAAGAAGAATGGTCCCGTTTATGGGGCCCTGGTCTATTTGGAAGAACGCTATACAGGACGACTGCATCACACCATGAGCGACGAGCAGCTAGGGCATTTAGCCGCTGAAGATTCTCGCGCCTTTGCGATCAATGAAGTACTGAACGACATGCGTCTCCCGTGCCTCAAAGCTGAGGTAATGAGGCTGCGGAAGAACCTGACGCTGTGTACGACTCTCAATAGGCAGTACAAGGAACACGCAAAGATGATGATGAGATTGACCAGTGGGATGTTCCAGGTCGAGCAGGAGCTGGTAGAGATCCGAAAGAGGTTGGAAACGGGGGATGCATACCAGACCATCGCTGAAAGGTACGCTGACACGTATGCACGGCCCCTCCCTCCACGATCATTGGGGGCTGCACCAAGGCTGTTACCCAATCGGTTCGAAATGCCGCGGATGCACAAGAACCCCTGCGGAGAAACATGTTGGCGGTGTGACAGTAAGTACCACATCAGCTGGAACTGTCCCCTCAACCGCAAGTGGTGTCGCCACTGCCGCAGTAACCTGCACTGGAGCCGGTTCTGTATTTTCCGCCGTATAGGCGTTCCCCCGACAATCATCAATCCGTCCAGCTGGTGCGGCAAGTGTCTGCGTCACAACGCAGGGCATCGCGAGTTGGACTGCCCTGTCCACGACCTCTGTCACTCGTGTGGACAGCGCGGCCCCTACGGCTTCCTTCACATGCATAGGTGTCCCCAGGAGGAGGACAAGGAAAATTACACCATGGACGATCGTAATGTAGCCGATGATTACCTGGACCTGGTGCAGGATGATGATGGTACGAGTCGTTTCTAGCTGGGTCAGCTAGAGCCAGAAGAGGGGGTGATGTTACGACCCCTGCCTAGCAACCTGATTTTCTTCACAATCCCCAGCGACGACCCTACCTGTCCCCCTACCTTACATTTCCTGATCATGTCCCCTTCCTGGGATCCGTCACATGCTTTACTTCCTTCCCCGTGATTGACTTTGTCTCTGTTTGCCTCGCTTTGTCTGTGATTGACTCCTTTTCTCTTATCTCTTATCCCTTATTGTACGACCGGACACTTACTTAGTTCCCTATCAGAAGCTAGGCTTTACGCCCTTCGCTTTCGTATATTTGGGCCCACATGACTCCGTTCTCTTATCTTGTAGACACCCATTCGATTACATATATAAGTCCGCTGTAACTACAATGTAGACCTCAGACTCGACTTATTGAATACATCAGTGTTGTCTTCTGGACTTCCCCTTGAAACCTCTGACTCGATCGTCTCAGTGCTTTTGGCACTTTCCGCTCAACATTGTCACTCGGGAGCAGCCCCGTTGACTTTGACTCATCCACTCACACTCCAAGAGGTCTTATTGGTCTCTTATCTGAACACATGAACGAAGCTGTCGCACAAGTCGTGCAGAACGTCTCACACCGGATGTAACACACCCGAACCAACGTGCAGGTCAACGCGCACTTCAAAACCATCATACTACATCACCAGAAAGCTTAGAGGTGAAGCATTGCCTTACGAAGAACAAGAGGACCCAAGTACTGGCAGTAAAGAGGCATGCCAGTACTACCATCCTGACTGGCCCAGATACAGCGCCTCTAGTGCTGTAACCCCCGAGTTCACTTACTCTGCAGATTGTGAAGATGCTATGGAGGCTGCCATCAATGATATAGAAGGCGACCCAAAGACACTCTCAGACACGCAATCCCAGCAAGATTGGCCGAAATGGCAGGAAGCCATGGATCGCGAGATCGACACACTCAAGAAGGCCAGAACATGGTCCACAGTTCCGCGCCCCGCCGGCAAGAATATCATCAGCAGCAAATGGGTTTTCCGCATCAAGCGAAAATCAGACGGCACCATCGAGAAGTACAAGGCGTGACTCGTAGCATGCGGATTCACCCAGAGGTTTGGGGTGGATTATTTTGATACCTTTTCCCCCGTCGCTAGGCTCACAAGCTTCCACACCATACTCGCCTTGGCCGCCTGGCATGATTGGGAAATCGACAGCTTCGACTTCAATGGGGCTTATCTAAATGGCGAGCTCGACAACAACGAAGACATCTACATGCAATCACCCCCCGGTTACGACACTCAAGGGGAGTCCGTCAAACATTTACACAAGTCCCTTTACGGCCTGAAGCAGGCCGGACGCAAGTGGTACGACACACTGTACCGCGCTCTCAACGACCTAGGCTTCCGCATCAATGAAGCCGACCCCAGAGTGTTTTCCACTCGCAGCAGAGGACACCTGACCATTTTAGCGATCCATGTTGATGATTGTATTATCACAGGCAGCTGTGATGCATTCATTGCCAAATACAAGCACAAACTTAACGACTGTTATTCCCTCACGGACCTAGGTCCTGTCCACTGGCTCTTGGGCATCAAGATCTCACATGACTGCAACACGCAAACTATTTCACTCTCCCAGACAGCCTACATTGACACCATTCTCGCCAGGTTCGCACTTAGCGATTCAAAACTGTACGCAACCCCGATCATCTCAGGAGCATACTACAACAAGTCCGATGTGCTGAGCGACACTACTGAAGCGGCGCATATGAAGAAAACACCTTACCGCGAGGCTATTGGCAGCCTCATGTACGCCTCTGTCGCCACACGACCTGACATCACCTTCGCCATATCAACACTATTGCAATTCCTCGAAAACCCAGGCGAAATTCACTGGCAAGCAGTGAAGCAAATCTTTCGTTACCTCAACAGCACCAAGTCATACAGACTCACTTACGGTAATCAAGCACACAATCTTATTGGATACACGGACGCAGATGGAGCGTCACAAGAACACTGCCATGTGATATCCGGCTTCGCCTTCCTCATCAACGGCAGAGCAGTCTCTTGGGCTTCGCGAAAGCAAGAGCTAATCACACTTTCTACTGCAGAAGCCGAATATGTGGCCGCAACTCATGCAGCCAAGGAGTGCATTTGGATGCGACGCCTTCTCAAGTCCCTATTCAATATCACACTCACTCCGACACCCTTACTATGCGACAATCAAGCTGCAATCCGACTTGCAGAAGACGATAACTACCATGCACGCACCAAACATATCGACATTCGATTCCACTTTATTCGCCAAATGATTACTGACAAGCAAATACAACTCGAGTACTGTCCCACAGAAGACATGACCGCGGACATCCTTACAAAGGCGCTTCCCAAGTACAAAGTTGCCACTCACATTCAAAACCTTGGGATTTGTCGCACTTGAAGGGGAGTGCTGCATTGCGCATTCCGGACAGACCGGCCCGGCCAGAGGAGAAGGATCTTAGGAGTGTCAAGATCCCACTTGGACACAAGATTATCACCACGTTCATTCGCGGCTACTCAAGATTACTTCAAAATTATGGTTTTATGTTCGGAAGAGTTAATGCATTTTATATTTCCATTCTCATTTTATTCCGGTCTCATTTTATACAAGTGTGACTAAAACCCACACATTTATACATTACAGATCCACTTCTTTCGCGCACCCCTGTTTCTTGCATTCCTTGTGTTACAATCCCTACCGAGCAACCCCATTTTCTTCCACCTCCCCAACAGCAACCCGTCCTTACTGCCCACTTTACATTTCATGATCACATCCCCGTCCTGGGACCCATCACGTGCCCTACTCCCCTCCCCGTGACTTGCTTTAGAATTGTTGACGGACTGTATGCCTGTGTTTGACTTTTATCTCTTATCTTGCTATCTTCTTATCTTTACGTTTGGACACTTAATACCCTATCAGAAGCCCAACTTTACGCTGTCCGCTTCCATATATTCAGGCCCACTTGACTCTGATTCCTTATCTCGTAGACGCCCATTCGATTACGTATATAAGTCCACTGTAGCTACATTGTAGACCTCAGACTTGACTTATTGAATACATCAGTGTTTGTCTTCCGGACTTCCCCTTGAAACCTTTGACTCGATCATCTCAGTGCTTTTGGCACTTTCCGCTCAACATTGTCACTAGGGAACAGCCCCTTTGACTTTGACTCATCCATTTAAACTCCAAGAGGTCTTATTGATCTCTTATCTGAACAAACATGCAAAGCTGTCGCACAAGTCGTGCAGAGCGTCTCACACCAGATGTAACACCTTGCCTCGCATTTGATTCTGATTGACTTGTAGTTTACATTGTATGATTCTCTAGCCAGATCTTTGGCCTGCAGTTTCAACTTTACTGTGCTATCTCCCCTATATTTACTCCTATAGTTAAATTGTATAAAAGCCCTAGTAGTTTGTCTTAAATCAAGTATCCAGTTTTGATCCTTTCCATCCACTTGTCTGCTTCAACTTAGTTCTCATAAAAGCAAACTTAACAATTGCTTTTACTCTTATTCGCGCTCGCTCTGCTCTTAGTTGATTTCCGTGCTATCGCCAACTGTACCGGCAAATTCAGCTCACCGTACTGGACTAACACCAGTACCCCCTATCAATAGTCTATTCCCTCCAAGTCAAAGGTATAAGTAGGAAGTAATGTAGAAGGGACTTACACTTCAGAGATGAAGAAAAACTCTGAAGTGTAAGAGACGAAACAGACACCCTTATATACCCATGGGGGCAAGGGGAAATGGTCTGTGCGCACTGGGAATAAGTCCACAAGTGCCGGACAATAAACAGAGAGGGATAAAGGCCATTGGCCAAAGAGATATCACATGCCTACTGCGCATTACTAAGTCCATCACTAATCAGCTGAGTAAGGTGAGAAAGAAATGTAATAAAGATAACATAAAAAGTCCGATACTCCGAAATCTAATCTAATCTAATCTACAGCTGAAGCGAACCTCAGATGCCTGAAGCATCTCCAGACACGTCCCATGTCAACAGTCCAGACTATGGCCATCAGATAAGTGGATCTGATAAGGTATATGGTGAAAGAAAGGGACATAGCAGACAGACAAAAGAGAGAAAATGCGAAATAATAGCAAGAAAGTGTCACATCAAGCTTGACTGGTATGTCTCATTAATATATTATATTCCTCTGATTTATTCATGCCAGATATCAAAAAACATTGTGCATGTAGATTACCATCTTCATGTAAATTGCTTAGTAATATTGTTAAACTATTATGGACTATCTGAGAACTGCTTTGTGAACCACTTTGTGAACTGCTTTGCCAACCCAAAAAACACAATAAACATAAAAACTAGACTAATGAGTCCTAGATTTGAAAAGTAGCTTTAGATTAAAAAGTAGCTTTAGATTTTCAAAAGTAGTTCTAGGCATGAAGACATGTTTGCTAGATCTACTTTTGAATTTAAAGTGCTAGAAGGGCTAGATTGGCTAGCAATAGTCAATCTAGCAATATGTCATTTTTCTGATGTACTGGTATGTTTCATTAGTATATTATATTCCTCTAATTTATTCATGCTAGATATCAAAAAACATTGCACATGTAGATTATCATGTTCATGTAAATTGCTTAGTAATAATGATAAAACTATTTGGACTATCTGGGAACCACTTTGTGAACTGCTTTGCTAACCCAAAAATGTGATAAACACAAAAACTAGACTAACAAGCCCTAGATTTGAAAAGTAGCTTTACATTTTCAAAAGTAGTATCTAGGCATGAAGACACATTTGCTAGAGCTACTTTTGAATTTAAAGTGCTAGAAGGGCTAGAATGGCTAGCACTAGTCAATCCAGCAATATGTCATTTTCCTGATGGAGGGGGCATGTTGGAATAGCAGCACAATCAGAAAGGTACCAGAGATGATGAGCCAGACTAACAACTACTATACAATTTACATTCACATTCCAATATGCATATAAGATAGACTACTGCATAGTTTAGAACCTCAGTCTTCTACTACAAAGACTGAGGTTAGTACCATTCTCACTTGTAGCTACAGCATTCCTTTATTGACTCTATTACTGTAGCTATTCACTATATAAGTACTAGTTACTCAATATAGTCTTCTACTACAAAGGCTGTTATAGTCTCCCACATTTGCCTGTCAGAATGAGCATGCATAATCCAAGATGCAAGCCAATGCAATCAGAGTCTCTCGGATTCTCCGGCCAGAACAGAGGTATCAGTTATTTTTTATTAAACAAAGCTGTCTGGAAACAAGAACAAATGCTCTGGTCCAGAAATGAAGGGACGGCCAGCACCCAAGTTATCCTTACAACAATGATCCTGCAAAGATACATACATACAAAGTAGAATGACTTTAAAACGATGCCACTTGTAGCTCTACACATTGATCCTCGCACCATGCTCGATCAGCCATTTCTTGATCTCCCAATTTTCATTGGATGCCGCTGCATGCAGAGCATATCCATAAACGCCGCCCTCCGCATTGACATCAGCACCATGGTCTAGCAGCCATTTAACGATCTCCAAATGTCCATTGGATGCCGCTGCCTGCAGAGCATATCCATAATCGCCGCCATTCGCATTGACATAAGCGCCATGTTCTAGCAGCGATTTCACGATCTCCAAATGTCCATTTCTTGCCGCTACATGCAGAGCATATCCATCATCGTTGGCCATCGCATTGACATCCGCGCCATGGTCTAGCAACGATTTCACGATCTCCAAATGTCTATTGGATGCTGCTGCCTGCAGAGCATATCCATAATGGCCGCCCTTCGCATTGACATCAGCGCCATGGCCTAGCAGCCATTTCACGACCTCCAAATTTCCATTGGATGCTGCTCCCTGCAGAGCATATCCATAAAATCCGGCCATCGCATTGACATCAGCGCCATGTTCTAGCAGTGATTTCACGATCTCCAAATGTCCATTGGATGCCGCTATGTGCAGAGCATATTCATCATCGTTGTCCATCGCATTGACATCAGCGCCATGGTCTAGCAGCCATTTCACAATCTCCAAATGTCCATTTCTTGCCGCTACGTGCAGAGCATATCCATAATTGTTGTCCATCACATTGACACCAGCGCCATGGTCTAGCAGCCATTTAACGATCTCCAAATGTCCATTTCTTGCCGCTGTCTGCAGAGCATATCCACCATCGTTGTCCATCGCATTGACATTAGCGCCATGGTCTAGCAGCGATTTCACAATCTCCAAATTTCCATTGTATGCCGCTGCGTGCAGAGCATATCCATAATGGCCGCCCTTCGCATTGACACCAGCGCCATGGTCTAGCAACGATTTCACGATCTCCAAATGTCCATTGGATGCCGCTGCCTGCAGAGTATATCGATATTCGCCTCCCTCCGCATTGACATCAGCGCCATGGTCTAGCAGCCATTTCACGACCTCCAAATGTCCATCACTTGCCGCTGCGTGCAGAGCATATCCATCATCGTTGGTCTTCGCATTGACATCAGCGCCATGGTCTAGCAGCCATTTTACGGTCTCCAAATGTCCATAAGATGCCGCTACGTGCAGAGCATATCGATAACGGCCGCCCTTCGCATTGACATCAGCGCCATGGTCTAGCAGCCATTTCACAATCTCCAAATCTCCATTGGATGCCGCTGCGTGCAGAGCACATCCATAATCGTTGTCCATCGCATTGACACTAGCGCCATGGTCTAGCAGCCATTTAACGATCTCCAAATATCCATTTTCTGCCGCTCCCTGCAGAGCATATCCATAATGGCCGCCCTTCGCATTGACACCAGCGCCATGGCCTAGTAGCCATTTCACGATCTCCAAATTTCCATTGGATGCCGCTGCCTGCAGAGCATATCCATAATAGCCGCCCCACGCATTGACATCAGCACCATGGTCTAGCAGCCATTTCACGGTCTCCAAATGTCCATAAGATGCCGCTGCGTGCAGAGCATATCCATAACTTCCGCCCCTATCATTGACACCAGCACCATGGTCTAGCAGCCATTTTACGGTCTCCAAATGTCCGTTGTGTGCCGCTGCCTGTAGAGCACATCCATAATAGCCACCCCCCGCATTGACATAAGCGCCATTGTCTACCAGCGATTTCATGATCTCCAAATGTCCATTGGATGCCGCTGCCTGCAGAGCATATCGATAACGGCCGCCATTCGCATAGGCATAAGCACCATGGTCTAGCAGCCATTTCACGATCTCCAAATGTCCATTTCTTGCCGCTACGTGCAGAGCATATCCATGATCGTTGGTCTTCGCATCGACATCAGCGCCATGGTCTAGCAGCCATTTCACGATCTCCAAATGTCCATTGGATGCCGCTGCGTGCAGAGCATATCCATAATATCCGCCCTCCGCATTGACATCAGCCCCATGGTCAAGCAGCCATTTCACCATCTCCATTTGACCTATTACGCACGCCGCTTGCAACGGAGTATCATACATACCACCTCGAGAATTCACACTCCCGGGTTGCTTAATCCCCAGATATTCCACCAGCCCAGGGAAGCCGCAGAGAGCCGCGTAGTATATCGGGTGTACCGAAGTGTCCTTTGTCCCCTCCTCCTCGTACGAGTCCAAGTCATATATTCCAATCCAAACTAGGAAGTAGGTCTTGTCTGGGTCAAACAAGATTTCCATTCCATTTCGTATATCCAGGGAGACATCCTCGAATCGTGCGTGATCGACCCAGTGTTTTGCCGCATATCGAGACAACGGGAAGTTCTCGATAGTATTGGTGTCCGTGGCCTTGTCGAATTTTAGCAGCGTGCTCAGGCATGTCTGCGCAAGCACTCTATGTGATTCTTTGGGGAGAACATGGTAGCGCCTTTCCATCGATCCCGCCAGCCGGTCTGAGGTCAGGAATTCCCGCACAGAGAAATGCGCAAACTGTACAACACGAGTCTCTTTTCCTCTGTCATCGACATGATTGACAATGATGACCAAGCTGGAGCATGTGGACAGTACAGCTCCGTTAGAGTCCGGGTTTCGCCAAGTTACGTCATGCTTTGGCATATGGCCAGCGTCGAAATCGAATTCAAGCATCGTCGCAACCTCCTCGACTCGGAGTGGACGAGCAGAGAACGCAAGACATTGGAACAGGCGATGAGCAAATTTCCAGTCATTATCTTTGATCCTTCGTAGCGTGGCCTCATATGTTTCATCCAGTGTTTTTGGGAGTGATTCGAGCATCGAAGAGAAGTTCCTTTGTTGACAATGACGCAGTGTCTCCAGTTGGCAGAAAACCCATCTGAACCTACACCACGACATGAATAATGATCGCCAACTAAATATTCGTTTTGGTTTGAAGCTTACATTCCATTTGCTTTTCCGAGAGCGCTTTGATCACAAGTTCCTTTCTCTCCGCCTCCCACACACTCATCATGGGGTCCGTGTTGACTGTTGAGTAGATATATTCGGAGATGTCCCGCGTTTGCCCGCTTTCTGCGTGAAGGGATACACAATGTTGCGCCAGCTCTGTAAAAGCTTTCTGAATATCTGGTTCGGGGCGGCTAGTAACGCAGATCCTTAAATATGGGAGGCGGAGGTCGACGAGGTCTTTGATAAGTTTCGATACTTCTTCGCGTTTAGACGGCATTCCAGAGAGAGGACATTCGTCGAGGGCGTCAATTATGATGTACATCGGGTCCTGAACGGGTATTACGAGCATGGCCTTCAGAGTTTCTGCAAGAACCTTCTCGTCGGGCTGCTTCTCGCCATTATCATGTTTCGAGTACAATTCCGAGACGATGGCACGGTAGGCATCTGACTGGGAACGGAACTGTATCAAGAGAGAGGACAGTAGACTACGGATGTTTTGCTTTTCCTTGTCTCGAAAGTCGCAATAAAAGTACGCCAAGTAGGCAGATCTAGCAGAACGCAGACGCTGGACATCTTCAACGATGGTGGAACTGACCATTCTGATAAGTGCTGGCGATAACCTATAATGTTAGGCAAACGTACCAAAGGATGCTCTTGCCAGATCCCGCTTTCAAGAAAAGACCGTCAGCAACAAGAAGTACCCAGATAAAGCAGTCACCCTACCATTCCCATTTAACCATAGAAGCGAACCCTGCGATTTCCATTCCTTGAATGTTTCGCCTTCAATGAACCACTTGGCAGTTCCTTCGTGGTAAAGTTTCCGCGCAATGTTGTGATTTGTAGATGGGTCAGGAGGTGACAGCCATGTCCAAATGTCCTTGTTCATCTGATCATCTGCAAAGAATGTCTTAGCTGCCTTGTCTATAATGTTACTACGAAAGGGATGACGAACACATCATCTTGTTCACGTTACCAAATGTGTGCGCTGCTACGGTGAGAGACTCTTCCTGGGTCAATTTGTCCAACCTCTGAAGGGCGTCCTGGACCTCGTTATCCCCTATCAGCATCCGTCCGTACGCCCCTACCAAGTGTTTAATCGCGGGAGCATGAAAACGGTAGTTCACTCACTGAGTCGTCCTTGTTGAATCTGTTTCGTCGCCAGAGCGAGGATGGTGAGCAGTTCCGCCATCGTCTTGACGAGGATCTCAACCATGGACTCGGTAAAGGGGGTCTCATGGGAAGTGTAAATCTTGAGGCGGATGAGAAAGCGTTGCATGGATTCAAAGAGGTTGAGTAGAGAATCGTAATTATCACTGATCTTCTTTGATGCCTTGGAATGAAGATGAGATAACCGGTTGGAAGCAAGGGAGGGGGATACGGACAGAGAGAAGGACATCAATAGCAGAAAATATGGCCTGTGCAGGTGGAAACACCTGAAAAATATATTTATATATCGGAAATCGGTCATAAAGAATTGGCCACACTAATTAGGACTCACCGAACCAATACCATTTACAAGTGGTGCGCAGTTCGAGAGGGCGAGGAGTATATTCACGGTTGGTTTAAGTCCCCTTAGGAGCTGCGTCTTTCGATTTCCGTTCCGGAACATGTTAAACAAAGACGTTCCTCCTTGAAGTACGTCTATCACGGCATCCGCAGTGTCGCATCCTTTCAGCTTATTGAGAAGCTGGTGTTTGGACAGATCTATGCCTGTGTTTGTAAGATACTCATCCAGAGCAGCATCTAGGATGAGCTTGAAATGAGAAGAGGAGGCAGTTGCGTGGGTATGTGTACGAAGAGCTGAAGACATGAAGCTAGACTGGGTTATGAGCGATAGAGGGAAGAATAAGAGGATCCCTGGGAAAGGCGGCGGATGGTTATCGATGATTTATGTATAGATAGCCGCCGAAAGACGAAGATAGACGCTGGGATATAGAGGTGACAAGAGGCAACACAGACATCTTTCTTCTCCAAACACCATCATCTGCTTGAGCTCATCCCTCGGGTCGCTCGCACTGCTGGCTTTTAGAGTAACTAGATACACACAATAAACTGTCCGCAATCATAGTTTTTCCACCTCCCACTGATCAAACTACCCTCACTCAACATCAGATGTGGATGGCTGCCCAAGCTACTGCCACTAAGCATGTAAATGAGGCCTCAGATCCCATGTCCACTTCACTTTTCACCCTCCCAGCTACAAGTCACAACAACTGAGCTCACTGCTACCCTACAGATAGCCAGTGATCGGCAAGGGTTTTTCAAACCCGCGCGGGTAAGCGCCGCGGGTTTTGCCGGGTACGGGTACGGGTATACAATTCCCAACCCGCGCGGCAGGTTGGCGGTATAGGCACCCAAAGTGCTCTAATCATTCAGGAGGCAATAGCTGGAGGTTTCATACTCAACATCTAAGCCATCCTTACACTGGAGTCCTCAAACTGAGTTCCTACAATATTTATACAGTTCGGAAAAGATAGTGTCATTGAGCAAGAACACGATTGAACAATAGAGAAAGTAAGAGAGGTGCTAAAGGCCTTCTCTGTTGAAGGGAAGGTGAAAGCGAGAGCGAGGATGGAAGGGTCTCGAAGGGGCATGAAAGAAAGAAAAGTAAAATATCGTACAGTTAACCGTTACACGTTACTTAAGCATACGCAACAATCCCGTAACGTACCCATATGGAATTATTGTCGTTTTCCCTCCACCTTGATTGGCCTTTAACCTCGTTTGTCGTCGGTTTCACAACTTCAGATACTTAACATCTTTATTAACGGCTGTTCCTGAGGTGGCGCTAGCCAGCGCGAATTGTTGAATGGAATGGGGTGGGACGAGATGGGATGTCAGGGCAGCGTCTGGCGCTACACAACTTCAACAACATCAATGTTTACGTGCTCTCACTAAATACTTTCCAGATAGCTATACTCAAATATTCTCATACCTTCCTGGCTCCCCAGATCCTACCCTTCGACAGCCGTTCACAAACCTGCATTTCTACCCTTCATTCTATGCTATTATACCCTAGCAGTGCTCGCCATTCTTCCGAACACGTTCATATTCAGGATTTCCCTGCTACCTATTATTTACGGTATGCTTGGCAGTGTGCCGTAGGGTTCAATTTCTCGGAAGGATTAGCGCGGTCGCTAGGACTGGAGAGTGCGGAGAGGCTCAATCACTGGAACTTTGCTTATGTGATGCAACCGTCAACTCGTCATTCTTTTCCCCAGGTGCGCATTTTCTGAAACGTCTGGACCGGATCAGATTAAGATGATTTTCATAGCGCTGAGGTCACTCGAATGGACATTCGCTACCAAGCCTCTCAGGAGGTACGGACTACTCGCGGAAGGACAAAAGACTCCCATCGAACGGCCTTTGTCGTTTGGAACGTTCTTCTTGACGCTTTTGATCTCCTCTGCAATCAGCGCGGAATGAGGTGGTGCTGGTCATCAAAAAACCTGTCCCGTCCGTCTCCCTGTACGAGTCGTAATACAGCATTCCCGTCCCTCGCGTCAATCTTGATGAAAATGAGTTTCAAACTGGTGGTGTACGACATCTCCGTCTATCTTGTGCAGCATATGCGTCCCTCCGTGAACAATCCAAATGGGGGTACCCTCTTCGATCAGACCTTACCCTGATACCACGCTTTGCCCTCGCGGTCTTTTTCACCCTTTGTGGAGGCTTGGCCGTCGACGCGATGTACCATCTTGCGACTCTAATCGGTCGAGTCCATCCTTCGGCAGCCAGCCTCGCAGCGGCCTTCACTCTCAGACCGTCCGTGGATGTCGACCTCGATCACTCAGTTCTGGAGTTTCCGCTGGCACCAATTCTTCCGACCTATTTCCGTCCTTTTGGTGCTCGCCCTGGAGGCAAGCTATTGGGGCAGCCTGGTGCACTTATTGGTGGGTTCGTGGTGTCCGCAGTTATACATGACTTAGGCTCGCGGGGTCTCGGTCATGGGACGGGGTTCCGCACCGCCGGGGCTTTTTTCCTCCTGATGGGCGTTGGTGCAGCTATGGAGTATGCCTTCAAGAAAGTGACAGGGTTGCGGGTAGGCGGGTTGTTGGGGTGGGCGTGGACTATGGTTTGGACACTCAGCTGGGGTACTTTAATGTTGGATGCATGGGCACGACGAGGTCTAATTGCGTGTGACTTCTTTCCTGACAGAATGCGACCTGGAAAAATACTTGTGGATGTCATTATCAGTCGTTTGAGCGGGTGACTGGGTATCTACTCATAGATCTATAGAGATTGATAACTAACTAACTACCTGCCTAATCATTGTGGCATTTCAGTGTGCTGTCAATCGTTATGGTGAGCTTACAATACTCGCTCGAGGACGGCCACTTTGGTCGGCCACTGTGGACTCGGTCTCCCCTGACTCGTTCTCAGAGCATCACTGTTAAATGTGCGTCTCTGACACGCCTTCCGTCTCTCGTATATCGCAGGATCACTTGAGACATCCTAGGGTAACCCTTTTTATAAGGCAATGTCCTCGACCCTTGATCCCGTCAATAATCAAGGACTTTTATCGCAGTGCTCTTATGTCTGCGATTCAAGGGTCAATTACTGCTGCCTTCAATTTCATTTCACAAACTTCTAGACTGCTTTGAAACAATACCATGCGCTCACAGTGCAAAATTTGGAAGCGCATTCACTCGCCGTGGAGCTTATCTATTGCGATTCTCTAAGCGCCGTCCTCAACCGTATGTCGAAAACAAAGTGAATTCAGTGCATTCCGGAAGGGTGATGAGGGTTTGATCAAATGGCTTGAACCAACGGTCAATATCTTGTTCGCGCTCTCGGGAGTGGTTGGGAAGGTACTCGGACTGATAGTAAGCGATCCATTCCTTCTGCATCACTCGGCTTGAACGGCTTTATTCTCAGCTATCCTCGCCCGGAAAATTAATCCCTCTCAGGCGGCTAAAGATATGATCGCGAGTTATGGGGAACTAAGTGACCACTTTGAGCGTGTTCAACATTTTCTACAGCACGTCGGGATGCCGCTTACTAGCGGTTTCATGGAGACTCTCGGAAAGGTAATGGCTCAGGTGCTATTCATTCTTGCGCTTTCTACGTAGGAAATGAAGCAGAGTCGTGCCAGTGAGTTAAATCAGTCTTTCCATATATGCTCACGAAATGAGGAAACTCGCATGACGATAGCAACAAACTTACGCAGTGTCAAAAAGGGTACGCAATGACTACTCAGCTATCCTTGCATGCTACGCTGATCCTATTTCCGACTGGATGATCTAACAGCAACGGACAAGCTGACCTGTGCATCCTAATCGAACGCTACCATCTTTGACGGATGGCACTGAAATATGCTCTCAGGGAACCAATTACAAGGGGATCTCAGACAGTGGCTCTCTCCTCCGAACCCATCCATCAATGGATGATGAACTCCTCCATATAATGGATCTGCGGCAATCGTTCGCTTCTTCTCCCGAATTTTCATCACGCTCATTCACGCTCCGGTTCCATAGCGGGCTCGGTACATAGTTCTCTCAACGCCTGAGAACTTACACAGTCAATAAGCTCCACGATCGTTGAAGACATTAAGAATATACGAAAGGCCAGCTTAGCGTTGGTCTATTTCGATTCAGAGATAAGACGAAGCGTGACGTCTGCGGCTTGCTTACCTCTATTCTGGACCAATCTACGATGACTCCTGGCGCATCATTTCTGACTTATCTGCCACGCACAGTGATGGCTAGGATCAACCAAATGAAGCCACACTCACACACTGGCATCCACGAAAGATGATTGAACTATTAAGGCAAGTCCCGATTTACGTTATCGTGCAGGCGATAGACGAACGTCCGAAGTCCTCACACCACTGGAGCTCCATCACCGCGCGAGAAGGTCCTCAATCTTTTGGAGAATCTTATCAAATTTTTCGGTTAGAATCCATGTATATGCGTCACGAGTCGCCCAGAGCCAGATATTCAGACAGTTCTTAATCCATTGACACCCACATCTTAGTGCGTGCCTCGTCACGATGTACAAATCTAATCTGTGGTGAGTTCGGGGCAAGGCGTGTTCCTGAATGAGGAGAGAGAGGCAGAGGTGACTGGAGAGAGGATGAGCAGCCCCCGGAGTAACAGGTTCGTTGTGCTTGAACTTGGAGAAAACGCTGCTCGTTGGTTCTTGCACCTGACGTCGTCGAAAAGTTTCTTAGCATACAGAGAAAAGAGAGAGAGAAAACTGTTCGATTGCTAATTGCTCCACTTTGCGGTCCTATTACAGGCATTGTATGTACCTTTATTGGAGAGACCAGTTGAAGGAATAGTATGAAGGCAGTAGAAGATGTATTTGGATGAAAGGGGGCGAAGCCGAGCGAGACAAGACGAAAGGGGACGAACCCGGGCAATCCGAATAACTGAGTGTAAGAAAGACACAATGTCAAGAGTTGTGAGGGGAGAGCAAAACGAGTCCAGCCAGAAGTGGTGACGGCCAGAGATTTCACGTCTAACGCCCGAGCCATCCACACAATGAGGAAGGCGGTCAAAGAGGATATCACTAGTCCTAGATCATTTGTTCACTCATATCGAGCAATGCGGAGATGGAGGGCGGAGGACAAGGAGCTGGTCATCAACACGCAGCCATAACACGCAGCCAATAGATATAGATATCATATCCGCTGCACCGGTGCTCATGCCTATGAAACGGATATCGAACTGCTTTTGCCTGTTCGCTCAGAGAGTGTTGATTACCTTTGAGTATTTAGTACTCAGTCCGTAATTCACTTTTTTTTAAAAAAGCATTTCATTGCTCACAGTGCTCGATCTCCCCGCTTTCAAGATCATGTACGAGCCCGCACCACTGATTTTGGCGCAGAGGAAGTATATGCGTAACAGAGACTCAAGAAAGTTAAGGGCCTCGTACCTGGGCTGAAACTGAAATTAGTTACACGCACATGCATTCTCCCCTCCTCGGGCTGTTAACATATCTCGATTGAATCGTCATCTCATCATATTAATCAGCCACCATTGCTAAGCTAAAACCCACGGACGAGGAAAACCCCCCGCACTCTCGCACGCTCCTACCTGATGGCGGGACCAATGGTTTGCATTTGACTAAGCCTAAGCGATTGATCGATCGATCTCACGGTGATGATGATCCAAAAATCAAAAAATCAAATCATGATCAGGGCAAGCAAGCAAGACGAGGGAACGCTGAACGCTTGCGCTCACGCTCACTGGAATGCAGTAAATGTATGGTATGGGGATGGTATGGTATGGGTTGAGTAAAAGTAAATGATTGACTGACTGTATGGTCACATGATCAAATGACGACATGTCACTCGATATGACGTGAATAAATTTGACTCAGATACTCACTCACTCATTCATATATAATGCTTGAGCTTGACATTCAAAAAATATCCTTACTCTCTTCTAGTTATCGTTATCATGGCCACACCCGATCTCGTTTTCTATACTGCCAAAGTACGCGCTTTCCCATCTCCGCCTGATGCAAGACAACTGATTTTGTGGATTTGTAAATTTTGCAGATCTGCCCATACGCTCAACGGGTTCGTGCAACCAGCCTTTATTTAGTATGTCCGTTTTTCCTGACTCGCATCACACAGGTAGAGCTCGCTTTCCAAGAAGCGGGGGCAAATGTCACGAGATACCAGATTGATCTTCAGAACAAGCCCGAATGGTATGCGTCGAGAGTGAACCCGGCTAGCAAAGTCAGTCTGTGAACTCTATGCCCTTTATGCTCCATATATAATATGACCCGTGGCAGGTCCCAGCAATCGCATACGGAAACACCGGATCAGACCCTGAGAATCCCTCCTCAGAATCTGCCAAGATAGCTGAGTCGCTGGTTCTGCTAGAGTTTGTGGCCGAGTTGTACCCCGACTCTGGTCTGCTTCCCAAGGATCTGGTTGAACGTGCGCGGGTGCGCTTCTTCATCGACGCTGTTTCGAACAAGCTGTTCGCACCCTTTCGCACTTTCTTCCTCCGGGGAGAGGAGCCGGAGAACTTCATCGCTGCACTGGCGGATGTCCAAGAGCTGCTATCACCTAGCGGGTTCGCCGTTGGTGATCACTTACGATCGCGGACGCCGCACTGGCGCCATTTCTTGGCCGTTGGGATTGCAACTTCGTAATGACGTGGGCAAATTTGCGGAAGGGACCGGTCCGCAGGTATACAAAGAGATTTTCGAGAGCGAGCGCTTTGAGCGCTTGCAGAAGTATTTTGCAAAGATAACGAGCCGGCCGAGCTTTAAGAATAGCTTTGATCCAGTGCGTGCAGCTAGTAGTAGAGTTGTCGATGGGATTTGTTCTGAATGATTGGGATAACAGGAATACGTGCTGAATCAAACGAAGGTGTTTTTAGGCCGACAGGCCAAGTGAACGAGGGGGAGTGGGAGCAGGAGCAGGAGCGGGAGGAAATTAGCTGTCTATACTCTTTGTACTTGTGTTCGTCACTCGGTGACTGTCACTTTATCCTCCCTCTCTCAATATCAATTCAATTCATCAATTCACAATCATTGACATTAATAACATTAACACAACTTCTGACCTACACGTGGAATAAATACACTCCACAGGGTTTTTATTCCCAACCTCATAATGTGTACATTGAACCAAATCTAATATAAATAGTCCCAATGGTCATTGGATTGTTTGGATCATAACTTGCTTATATGGTGGCTGATATCTTTGACCCAAATATCACAGGACAGCCATGAAGTAGGGCTTTCAGACATAGTGCCACACTTTATTCATATTCCTAAATTCTGAGGCATACAAAGTGAATATTAGAAATGGTGCAAACGTTGGGATGGTTTTTTGAGTCACTGTAGCACCTGTTACATTCCTATCTTCACTTGTTAGCTTTGTTGTCTTAAGTAGCTGGGGTTGCTGCACCTGTTGTGAAATAAGTGGGTATTAGATAATTCTTCATCATCACAGCACAACATTGGGCAATACCCTGTCCCATGTAATGACTCTTCATTAGAAATGAAATGCCCTTATTTCCCATGTGGCTGGAACGCCATGCAGTTGCATGAAGACAGCGCAATTGCAGTCCGTCACCGCACCGCCTGACGAGTAAGCACGTGAGCCAGCCACTTTTGGAAAGCGGGAACAGTTGTGGCCACAGCACATTGTAGCTGGCTCTCTTCTCTTTGTCTCTCTCTCCCTTCCTTCTATTTAAAAATTCCCTCTTCGCCCTTTCTCTATATCTATATTCAATGATGACGAGCAATGGTTTTGCCGCACTAATGAAACTCAGCCAAGCCCAGACGCAAGAATCTACCCGGGCCGCTGATACCATTCAAGCAGAACGCCGACGGAAGGAGGAAGAGCGTCGACGTCAGCAAGAGGAGGAGGATCGAAAAGAACGGGAACAGCAGGCCAAGATGATAAGACATCAATTAGAGAACAGAAACGTGAGAAGGAGAGGCAAGCGAAACGAGAACAGGAGCGCGAGGCTAAGGTGAAAGAGATGGAAAGGCGGGAGGAAGAACAGCGCCAGGCTCTGCTTTATGGCCCAAAGAGGGTCAAGGATGGGTCCTCTCGTTATCCAACATCTCTTTGATCACCAAACGAATACCTGACGAGGACAATGAGGCTGATACCGGCCTTTCCCTGACCCGTGAAGAGAAGCGTGAGCGTCGCTTGCAGTTACAATTTTCCCAGAATGCTGCTCGCCGCGCCGGTTCCTCTGTTGGAACATCCAAGGTCGGAAGGCGGTTACCTGGTGGTGCCTACAATGTCACCACTTCGTCTTCGCAAACATCTGAGGGATCTGTGAACGGTGGTCGTTCCGTTCGGGCGCGTCTCACGGCTATGCCCAATACCCTGACGAAACTCAACACGGTGAAACGAGATACGCGAACTATAGACGAAATCTTGCGAGACAGGGCCAAAGCGCGCGAAAGCAAACTCTAGAGGGAGAGGAAGCTCGCGAATTTCACGACTGGTTCGGGACGAAACCCAAAGGCGCTACGTCCACGAAGACCGGCTCACTGTCACCTCCTGCTGCTTCAGGCGCGAGTACGCCCTCTATATTCCCCCATCGTCCGGACGCCGCATCTTCCACCGCACCTAGAAAGCCATCGTCTCCTCGCACAACCAGCTCCAAACCACCTTCGTTGCCACCCTCACGATCCCCCCAGAAAATCGCTGCAAAGTCCTCTTCTGCCCTAGCAACCAAATTATCTCGTCCTCCTTCTCACAAGACCGTAGCCACTTCAAGTGCTCCTCCTCCTCCTTCGCAGAAGAAACGCCCACGTTCACCTCCGTCAGCTTATTCGGAATCCGAATCCGAATCCGATTATGACAGACGTTCCCACAAGCGAGCGCCTGCTGCCGCTGCCAATGGAATACAGGACGAGATTTGGAAAATCTTTGGACGTGATCGTTCTAAATATGTCTCGCGAGATGTGATGAGTGATGATGAAGATATGGAAGTTGATATGAACGCTCTAGAGCGGGAGGAACTCACCAGGTGCGTCTCCAGGCAAATATCTGTCCTGCTCCTTCGTAGTCCTGATTTTGGCACTTCAGCGCTCGGATTGCCCGAAAGGAGGACCTCGAGGCAGAAGAAGCAGAACGTCGTCATGAGGAGGAGAAACGCCGGCGTCGCAAGGAACGAGAACGCAGTGGTTGATTTCCTTATTACACTTACCGTTCACCTCACGCACCTTCTACTTGAGTTTTTGCGTGGAACCTGGACGTTATATACGCCCATCAAGTTTCTGTACTTCTTATGATGTTTCCACTCACGTTATTTGGCTCACCTTTTTTTCTTTTGTTGCTTGACATAGCATAATAGAATGACTCATCTGTACTGTAATTCCAGATAAACCTGCATTCAATACCAGTTGGTCTCAATCATCGGGCTGCTGAGAAGCAATGAATCTTAATAAAAAGAAGAAAAAAGTATGGTGTAAATAACAAAAAAGAAAAAAAAAGAAACCCTCCCTCTAGCCACTTTCATCGACACGATAACGCTTGCGAGGGCCATCTGGTGGGAAAGACCCTCCTTGACCTCCTACAACTGCAGGAACACCGCCACCTTGCATGAACGCTGGGTTGAAATGGCCTTGCATACCAAAACCGGCACCGACACCGACACCAGCCAAACCATTGAATGCACCACGCCCCATCCCCGGCATCATGCCCATCCCTGCATAGGAAAAATAATTCATACGTAAGCATACACACGCCATCTAGAAACACAGAATAAAGAAAAAAAGTGAAAGTGAAAGTGAAAGTGAAAGTGAATGAGAATGAGAGCGAAAGAGAATGAGAAAGAAAAATGAAAGTGAAGGACTGAAACAGAGTGAGGACACAAAGAAGCTAGAACCCCATACCCATGCCACCACCACCCATCATCCCTCCGCGCATAAACCCGCGCGGACCCTGTGGAATCATACCCCCACGCCCAACGAACCCGTTGTGGAACCCGCCGCCACTGGCCATCATATTGTTCGACATGGCGCCCATACCACCGACCATGCCTCCACGCCCCACCATGTTATTATTAACGGGTGCGCCGCGGCCACCTCGAACGGCAATGCACCCCACGAGTGGTACCACTTTGCTGCCCCTGCGTGGCGCCTTGCTGTTGTTGGCGTGGAGGCGGCTCTGAAATTGTGTCAAGGACTCAGGGGGGTGTGTGGCTGTGGGAACTGCACGGACTTACCCTTAGGAAGTGTTCGAAAGGGGTTACCTTGAGAAGAGCTGGTGAGATTTGCGGTGGCTCGTCGGTTCTGGAAATCACTGTGACATATTGCTTGAACACCGCAGAAAAGGAAAGCGGAGAAGAGGAACGCACTTGTTGTCAAACCATTCTTTGATAACGGCAGCATTTGCTGGTGAACCACATTCAACATATGCAATACTGTGCGCATATAGGTCAACCCCTGACGGACGGATCGACGTCATGTAACATGAGAGCGTACCCTTTACTTTTCCCGTTGACTTTGTGTTCTGAGAATGTGATGTCCTTATGGTCAATGGATACGCCAACGCCGACTGCCACCTTGCGCAAGTCCTCATCCGTTGTCCACTAGGACGTACATCAAAGTATTAAGTAACGATCAGCGCGTGCTTCTCGGGAAGGCCAATGGCGTACCCATTGAAGATCACCAATGTACAAAGAGTCATAACCATCTTCGATCATCTGACTCTGGCTTATTGCACTGTTAGACTGCATACCCCCATTAAGGACGCCACTGCTACCGGCAGGGCCAGAAGAAATTCGTGAGGCTGCGGAAGGTTCTTGTTTGATTGGAAGGCTTTGTACAGGAACTGCCTGGGGATCCGATTCGTCTTCTTCGCGTGGCCGTTTTTCACCCACCTTTGGGTCAAAAATCTCCTGATCTGTCGGTATCCCATCCACCTCACCCTCTCCAGCCTTACTTGACTGATTAACGCTAGATTGAGAGGAGAGCACGAAAAGCGGTAGCCCACCTGATGTTGAGAGGGTGGATTGCTGAATCCGTCATCTTCACCGTAGAGGTCGAAATCGTCATCAGCCATGGTTTGAGGAGCTCAACAAATCAAACAGCGGTGAACGAATGATGTTTTTTTTTTTTCGAATTCGATGGAGATGACAGGAGGTGTGGTTTTGGAAAGACAGGGTTCTATCCACCACATATACAAGCAGCAAAGAAAAAAAAAAAAACAATGACAAGTCAGATACAAGTCTCCGAAACGAGCCTCCGCCCTACGACGTTAGCACACCAGAACAGGAGGGATTGCTTACAATAGAATTATAGATACAATAACAGGGTTCTACTTGACTAGTTGCAGGAGATTACAGAGTAAGTAGTAGGAAGTAGAAGATGATGCTGGTGGTAAGAAAGGAAAGAACAAAGTCAGGCCGCCGACGCCACGGGTGAACCACCATTAATTACGTAACTCCATTCCCACGAGCGCCTCTTAAACGTTTATTTTAGTTTTAATCAAATATCAATCAATCATTATCCCTGTCATCATCTCATGACATCCCGACATCCTGACCGCCCATATTCATGACGGTGGCGGTCCACATCGATCAATTACATACGCACGCGCTCGCCTTTGCTCAACACCTCCAACACCTTCAAGTTGCTCAGCCGTCTGTTCATCCAAATTTAACTACGTGTACATATCATCAGTTTTAAAATGGAATTTTGCTCCTCCAATAACTTACCCTTGACCTGTCAGCACCAGCTTCGATGAGCAAGGCAGCCGTCTCTCCGTGTGCAGATTCCATAGCGAGGTGCAAAGGGGTGTTCCCTTTCAATAGCTTTTAATTAGCTACACGCAACTCTTTTTTTTTGAAGAAAAAATAGACATAGCATCTCGTACCCATGCGATCGCCAGTATTAAGACGCGTCTTCGGACTCCCTTCTGGAGGGTGAAGGAGCAGCGTTACAAGTCCCGTGAATCCAGTGGTAGCGGCACGATGCCTGAGACAAAGGACCAAAAAGTCAGTAGCCCACCCTTTCAAGATCATAATAGCACAGCCAGCAAACGGACAAAGGGTGCTGATTCGCCTTATCCCGGGCGTTGATCTGCCGAAGCCGCATAAGAGTTTTAAGTCAGAAAAACTGCCCTCCTCCCCCAAACAGAACACATACGTCAGCTCCACGAGAGATTAAGAAGCGGCCGATCTAAAAATGGCAGGTAAATAGAATTACCCCAAGTGGATAACAAACAAGAGAGAGAGAGACCTCAATGCGTGATTTTGATGCTGCGTAGTGTCTACAAGGGTCATGCAAAACGAGTGAGAAAGTACCAAGACAACAAACTCGGGACACAAACAATGGCGTAAGCCCCTTATCGTTCTTCCTATTTACGTCTGCCCCTGCACCAACCAACTCGCGCACGGTCTCTTCTTGACCCGCGCTTACTATATAATAGAACCAGGGACCGCATAAGAAGAACTGGAACGAAACGAATTGATGTGCCAGCCAAAAGAACTGCTCACCCGCAATATGTAAAGGTGTCCATCCATTATCGTCCGCCTTGTCGACCTCGGCCCCATTCGTGAGTAAATAGGTGACCACGTCCAGATGGCCTCCTGATGAGGCCCAGTGTAGGGGTGTCCGGGTGTCCTGCGCGCACCGAGGTTTATAGGATGCATCTTTAGCTGCAAAAAGAAAAATACCCACAGAATCTACGGCGTTAACCGAAGCTGGATTTTCCAACACCAGAGACCGCAATAGCGAGAGCTGATCTTTTGAATACAGTCAATAAAGAGTGGGGTGTAGTCAAAGCAGTCAAATTGTAGAAGAAAAAACATACTGTTCTGAGCCGCCGAATGAACAGAGATTGACATTATACTAGAACAGTTCAAGGTGTACAACTGTCAACTGTCAGACGAACCCACACCATACCGATATGAAGGGGGACGGCCCGGACCTCCGGCGATTAATCATTTATGAGGGAGGGAGGCGAAATACAAGACAGACACGTATATAGTGTCAACCAAGGATGTCAAGACCGATAAACCGTACGAAAAAAAAATCGGCAGAAAGTGAGGAGAAACAGAGCAGTAGGATATCGCAATAAAAGACGCTAACTATTCGGAGTCAATAGTAAATAGTTATTAAAATAAAAACTTTACTGCTGCCCTCGCACCGTTATGCTCCGTCTAACCTTGGAAAACACCCCTGATCGAGGAGACGTCTGCTCATGAGCCGTCGAGCCACGCGTTGGGGTCGGAAGATTGAGATCCTCGCGTATGACACGTAATCCAGACAAAATTCCGAGTCCACTCCGAGTGGGAGGACGGGTTCGCGTACTTCGCCGGGTAAGCAAGCGCGAGCGTAGAGGTGTAGGATAGTCGTATACTTCGACGGATGGCCGCGAAACAATCTCGAAAGCTGATGACGTTGCGGACCCCCTCCTTGATAACCCAGCCAGGACGACTCCCTCGCCAATAGTTTCTAGCTGGTCGAGCAGGTAGGCGACATATTCTGGCATGGGTTCGGCCTTTAAGTCAACACTCATTGCAGCGAGAAGCTCTTCGTCGGAAGGATGTGACGGTGCATAAATGATGGCGAAGCCGGGCCACGTGTGAATCGCAGTGTCGTCCATAAGTGTATCTGAATAGGTGGAGGCAGTTGAGGCAGTTGAGACAGTGGAAAGGTCTAATTGAGGTAAAGAAGGCCCAGAGACGATCGAGTTCAAGTCTAATTCACGTAGGTATTGCCGTATCGGTGACGAGGGAGGGCTTGATAGATGAAGGGATACACCAGAAACTTCTGAGCTGGTAGTGGAGGAAGCAGAGGTTGGGAGGAAAACCTTCAACTTCATCGGTTTACGAAGAGTAGTTGCAAGAGGCCATTTTCGCAATTGTGGGGGCTCTACATTTTGTTTGCAGATCCGACGGGGATTCTCAATGGAAACCGGAACCCTGCGTCGCGTGGATGTAGAGAGCGCGGTTGTTCGCGTTGGGGAATGCGCGAAGAAGTAAGTCAAGTTCGCATCCTGTCGAGTCTTCCGTGCAGATGGAAGCGCGATATCTTGTGGGGCTGGACGGCTCATCAAAGTACTCATACGAGAGAGCTCACTCTTGGCCGCAGTAACCCAGCGCTCCGCCATCCACCGTGTGCGGAGCAACGCCTCGTGTGTCGCTTGATCCGTGGTATCATCCCGGATAAGTTCGCGTACCTCCGTGAGATGTGCGTTCGCATCGTTAATGCGTGCGTCAAGCTGTTTTATGGCATGATGCACTGAAGGTTTTGATGGGAAAATTCGCTCATACTCGGCTGGTCGCTTGAGAGCAGCGGCTAGGGCTGACTCGTCACGTGAATAACGCTGCTGTCGACAGGCACGAAGGATCGCTCGTCGTTGGAGAGCAAGTCGCGAGGGAATGTTAGATATGGGGGGGACGGACGGGTGTGATGACCAAACAGAGGAAGTGGTGGGCGAGGCGAGAACACCCAAAGGGTGAGCAGATGTCAATGACGGCTGGCCGAACGTGTAGCTCGTATCTGGTGTTCTGTCCGAACTCATAAGCTTGTTACAAGAGTTTTAGGGGCAATAAACGTACAGCAAGACGGAAAGACGGGAATGATTTGGCCCTTGTTCGATGTGAAGTTCATTCGTAGATCCTACGAACCAAAATTAATGGAAGGTAATATAGCATAAATTTGTCTTACGAACTTTCAACACAGTGGCCATAGGCCATTCCTCCTTGACTATTCTGAGGCTAGGTGGCCGCTGGGTGCGCTGGGACCGTTGGTTGGTGGCTTTCTGTGGGCAATGTGCTACCTGAGAACGCGAGGTTGGCCGAGGACGAAGGGCGCCGGGGCGTGATACAGGCTGCGCAACTGTGAGATTGATCTCTTGCTCATAAGATTCGACAATTTTTCGGACGGTCATGACGGGGGGGATGGTACCATTCAAAAAGGAAACTGAAGAATTATCTGATGAAAAATAAAAAAAGGAATGTTATGTTGTTTTTGAAACAGGATTAGCACGAGAAGGAGTGATGCGTGCGTTCAAGCCAAAAAGCAAAAAGGGAGGAAAGGGATATGTTATGTACGTGGCAGCAAAAGAGAAAAAAGCCAGACAGTCCGACTCTTTGAGTTGAGTTTGAGTTGAGCCTGAGCTCGGTTGTTGGGTAGTTGATTATGTAATTGATGAGAAGGAGGAGCGGTATAGCGGTATCTTATGATCATAATACTGGGTAGTGGGTGGGGATATGAGTGTGGGTATCATCATCCAATATCACATAAACTCGTCATCCAGTTCCTTACTGCGCACGTCCCTATCTATCTTAACCCCGTCGGAGCACAAGATTGCGTAGGCCCGCACCTATTTTCCGTACCCCACGCGCGATGTTACCTCGCTTCTCGATCCATTATTGGTCCCACTACCTTCCTCTTCTTCCCTCCGTTGCGAAAGCGCGATCTGTAGTTCTATTTCTCCGCTCAAGGACCATCCAGAGGTAATCGACCTTCGTGGGCGGGTAAACTCAAAACTTGGCCTCCCAGGAGGCGGTGACGGCAATGATTGCTCTTTGTCTGCAGACGGGAGGAGGGAAGCTGAGTTTGGCGTCGTCGGTGTATCAGGACGCGAAGGGTTTTTAAGTTGCGGTCGTATGGCCGTATAGTATGGCCGGCTTGGGTGACCAAGACGTGCGACAGGCGCAACAGAGTCGGGCTGTGAAGGTGGCATCCCGGGCATTCGTGAACGCAGTGACCGTGTGGATTTCTGCCTTGGAAACGTCATGTGATGTTTCCGACGCAAAGTTTGAGATGATGATGAGGAGAAAAATGGAGGGAGTGAAACTGGATGTGTCGTGGTGTTCTTGAGTTTTCCCGACATTGGCGCGGTATTGGAGGATTCTAAATGAGTGAGAGTAGAAGTGACCGTTGAGGGTTGAACCGGTACGGCGATGCTTGCATCCGGTAATCCGCGACGAGTCCGCAATGCACTGGGGGCTTGTGGAAGATCAACGTTCAGACCATTGAGGGGTTTTCTTCTCGTTCCTCTAACGGTAGAATCCCGGTCAGATTTTTTATGGGCTTGCACGAAAGCGCCGTGTTTGCATAATCTTCAAAAGCGTCAGTAGCAAGAGATGGCTCAAGACTTCGCATGCCTCCCGGTTTAGGAGAAGCTACTGATGATCCTTGAGGCCTTTTACCCTCATGCCGGAGACTGGACACGGATGCCTTCCAAACAATCTTTCCAGGTCCGCTGATAGACCGACCCCGACGTGGAGTCGCATCCTTAAATTTAGATGTTGCCTCTGGAGATGTCCATGAACACCAGAGGCACAAGGGAATATATGTGTTTGAGAAGCCACACTGTTGGCAGGTAAATAGCGGGCGTTGCGCAGGAACCAATTCTAGCTCCGGCAGTGAAGTAGACTTGGCCAGGTGCTATGGCGATAACTGACATCAAGCGAGGGTGACGCAAAATGAATGATACTCACGGGCTTGAAGCGTTTCCACTCCCGTCGTAAGATTCGTCTGCGGCACATTAAGTCATTGTTAACGACTGTGACAAATTCCATCATGATAGCAGGTGGTTCCCGGAAGAGAAAAGCCGAAGGGTTAAAGGTAGAGAGTGTCCTGTGGGAAATGCAGATTTTGGTGCGGGAAAAGGTAGGCCCACTATAAACAGCGCGGACATGGCACGTCTTGAACACATGTTGGTCCGTGGAGAAACCTAACAACGGGGAGGGAGGGAAGGGACCGAACGGGAAGGTTAGGTTAATCTAATCTGATTAAAATATAATTGGCGGGCCGGTTTATCCGCGTATGCTGACCTTAAGCCTCAGCCTCAGCCTGAGCTACACTCACTTTTGACCTAGGAATTATGTCTCGCACAGGTCTAGCATCTTCTTCAAAAGCTCTCGAGGTCATCCTTCCCCTCATATCTGCAGGTCAGCCTTACGAAGCACATCAAAAAGCGAGAACTTTTGCCGCACGATACACAAAGTCAGGTGCTCATTCTATCGCAATCGATGTACTTTTCCAATCTGCTCGCGAACTCTTAAAGGCGGGAAATGCTGGTTCTGGTACAGACCTCACAATTTTACTCCTAGAATCATACGAGCGCGCAAACGAACCCATCAATGATCTCAGCCGAGGTTTAGCTTAACTTTCTGCAAAGGTGATGACTCTGATCTTCTTGTCCCAGGTCGACTAACACAGCTCATCGCACTGGTGGGTCCCGCTGGCGCATGGCGCAAGAGTATCATGGATAGGACCCTCTCGTCTGTTTTCCGAGCTTTGTTTTCTTTTTGAATTTCAAAGTGTGTCCTGAACTCCTTCCTTGGCAGGTGGTCTGCGAGACGAGGTCCATATCCCGCCGGCGATCCCACACTCCAGCACTATATTGGCGATCTCTTGTATAAAGGTAAGGCGTGTCACTTGCACAAGTTCCCTCATATGAAAAAAAGATAATCATTGTTTATATCCAGAGGGTGACCTTGTCAGTGCCGAACCTCACCTCCTCGCTTCCGGCACGCGTGACGGCGCGCGCCTCCTTGCCCAAGTGTACTTCGATTGGGCAAAGGCTAGCAACTCTCTGGGGTCACATGCGGGCACTTTTGCGCTCCGTGGCGTCCTTCCGTAGGTCTCCCGCTCACCAATATATTGTTACGTTACGCTTGTGCTTCATTATCTATAGATATCTACTCAATGGCAACGTTCTCGCCGCGCGCACCTTCCTTGGCGCCCTTATCTCCCACATCTCCCCATCCGGGGAGCCCCTTCCTATCGGCACCACAGGCGATGAGATCATTGTAACTAGTGATTCTTTATTAAACTTCGCACAACTTGCTGTGCGTTCCGTGCAACGTGCTGCAGGTGCTCAGAACAAGACTGCGCGAGAGACCTGGGTACGTCTCTGCGGGACATACCAATCTCGCGGTGGAATCCTTACCCATCCAGAAGTCCGGCTGGTATGTGGACTGACTTTTCGACCTTGTCGAAGATCGAGAAGCTGAGGATCCCCAGGTGCTGAACGAACTGGCGAGTTTATATTTCGAGATCCCTCCCCCGCGTACAGCGAACGTAAACCCTTTCGGCGACATCATGTCTTCATTGTTTGGTGGCGCACCTGGCTCTGGAACTGCTTCAGTATCTCGCACGATCACACCAGGTGTGAGCCGCGCACAACTCGCACTTGATTAGGGAATTACCAAGCCGAGTATCATAATGTGATGAGGCTAACCGAACGTTCCGGGTTTCTACTTTCCGGGTGCAGGTTCGTAATCTCGTAGGTGTATGACGGACGATGAAGGGTTGGAACTGGAACCAACACACGGATGTTACATACTCATGCACATGGGGATAAGATATGGTATAGTAGAGAATAATACAATCTGGGTTGGGCAGGAAGAGCATTTCCGATTCTATTGAGAATTGATTGACACCGAGCGCTAAGATACGGAATCGTTTCGCATCACCGTCACCGTAATGTGATCCTGAACCTGTCTATAGCTGCTGGCTGGTCAGCCAAGCAGTCTCGACATTCTGACCCCCGGCCTACAGATACAGATAAATAATGATCAGTGTTGACTATCTGTGACTGCCCAACTGGCACCATCTCCACTTCCGGAACCAAGTAAAATTCGGAGTCAAGTGGAGAGCCGCCGCTACAACTCCTTTTCTTTTATTTATCATTGCACATTGCCACTCAGGCCGTACAACTGTACTAAATGTGAGTTGATGTTGAGGCTTAACTTCATGCTGCTAATCGGTGACAGGACGACGACCCCCGTGGGCCACCCTACTTCCTTTTCATTCTTCAAACGCTTCTTGTGCGTCGTGCGACGAATAAAGACCAAAGTTTCCTCGTCGTCCTTATTATTGGATCAGTCAACTGAGCCAACGGGGCCAGCTTCACCACTAATTGCCATGGCCCCGCACTTGCGGTCACCACCCTCTGTCCGGCGGGCGTCTCCTATCTCAAGAATACCCGTGGAACTCCTCACGCAGATATTCACTCATGTACCGCGTGTGGAGTTTGAGGAATCCCTCCAATTCAAAGCACGTATAGCGCCTTCTGGGCCCATGTGGATGGCCATCGCTCAGGTCTGCCATCACTGGCGAATGATTGTGGCTGACTGCAGGGAATTTTGGTCGTACATCCCTCTCCAATCGTCACTGTACTGGGTAGAAGTGTCTTTAGCCCGTTCCCATCCACACCCAATCTCTTTCTCTGTCGATCTCTCGGCCACGCAACCGGAGTGGTACCAACGCGCTGCACTCTCCGCCCTACATGTCATCTCACGTGCTCGGGAAGTCTACATCCACACATCGGCGGTTGCAAATTCAGGGCTTCATATGGCAGCTTTACGAATTTTGGATGATGCAGCCGCACCCAAACTCGAGGTTTTAGGCATACACGGTACCGTGGCATGCGAGCCTGTCCCGTTCTCTGGTAGCATCTTCCGTCACCACACCGCCGCCGCATTACACACCCTGACTCTCGCCTTTTGTGAAGTTCACCCTTCTTCTCCACTCTTCCAGGCGCCCTTGGTATCTCTCCGTCTTGAGAACTGTCGGGTAGAGTTTCCTTTGGGAGTTCTTAGCCTTCTCCCGCACCTTCGTACCCTTGTATTGGCGGGCATCCATGGGACCTTCCTCAGCTATTCATCTGATGTAGTGCGCCTCCTACATTTGCGACACCTCGAGCTCACCAGTCCCTCTAGCGACATTGCATTCCTCTTAAGAAATATCTCTATCCCTCCGTCGACATCTCTTTCCATAACCTGTGTGGACTACATAGTTTCCGATGACCCGCTTGACGATCTGACGCTTCTTCACAAGATCACCCTCATACTTTCTCCGGTCCTCGCCACTTACCTCGAACGCGCCTTCGCAGAAGGTTACTCTCTTCCTCTCCTCGAGATCACCACACCCACGAACGCTTCCAAAAGAAACATCTCACTTCTCGACCCGACATCGACATCGACATCGACATCGACATCGTCCACTGGCACACCCACGTCCCCCCAACTCAATCTCTCTCTCGTCTGGGCTGACTCATCCACCGATCTCTTTTTCCAAATGCTCTCTGCCCTTCCCATCGCCGCACTACAGCGTATCCACACGCTCGGCATGCGCGAAGAAGACCCATCGTGCACCGCCGCTAAAGAAGCTCGATCTCGTAGTTCTCCTGCTCAACCTCGTCGTCCTCTACCTCTTCCTCTCGCCGGATTTCACAAGAAGGCTCGTGATGAGGCCGTGATGGGGTTGCTCACTCTTGTGATGCAACAAGGACTTTTACCCGCACTCCGCGAGGTATCCTTCCAGGGCATCGATTTCAAAAATCTCGATGTCGATCTGGTAGCGCGCGTGTTGGTTCATCGTCAGCGCGCGATGACAGGAGGCAGTATCACGCTCTCGTTGCGTGATTGTATCGTGAGCGATGGAACGATTGGCGCTTTTCAGGACTGTTTGGGACTGGACGCTGTTCGATTGGGTGTGTGACAAACTCAGACATTGGTATTTTTCTACTGGACCAGTGTAGTGAGTTCGCATACGGGCCAGCGCCTCTTTGCTATTTAACGACTCCTAGGATAATGTCTCCTAGCTACACTGGACCTGGCACGTAGAATAAGCGTTATGCCAGAGCGGGCGACAAAAGTAACGTTGATCCCTTGCATCCCTTGCAGTGATGGTTGATACCTCGCAGAATCCATGCTCCCGAAGACTTCAGTCTCTCGACTCCCTCTGTGAGCGACAACGGATTCAGGACTTACACAAGTCAAGCAGGATCACAATCAGTCAAGTTGTATGCTAGCTAAATCATGAGGGTAGCACTCTAGTTTATACTTTGCATAACCCTTAGTAGCAATTTGGTACTAAATGAATGAACCCCATTCAGAATAAGAACGGGAACATAGCCTTCCTCTGGCGTGGATAATCCTTCCCGAACTCCTTTTTATACGCACGCTGCTTCTTTGCGGCCCAGCTCGCCATTTGTGCAGTTGACACCGCCCAGAATAGCCATGCTACCGCCATATCGTTAGCGCCAGCAACCCTAAGTCAGATAATGGGGCGACGTACCAGCCCAGGAGCCAGTCATATAGGCGACTGCAGCCCAGGCGACGCTTTCAAAGAAGTAATTCGGACATGAGATGAGGCCAAACCCGTATCCGTGTGGGATGGCGCGCGTCTTCGTGCCTGGCGGGCGCAGATTGCGGAGGGTCAGATGGGTACTCAGATTGGACAGCTGCGCGAACTAGAATAAATAGATGGGTCGTCGCCGTCAGGACTGCATGAACATCACTTTGAGGAAAAAAATGAGGTGCGCACGAGCCAGACAGCAGCACAGGCCCGAAGAAACTGCGGTTGGCTCGCAGCGTGCCCCTAATGTAAGGCGAGTCGACGGAGTACGTCGGACCGTAGATGGGATATGCGAGGAAGAGCCCTATCAAGAAATTAGTAGCCTGGTGTATAAATCAAGGAGAGGAATACCTGAGAAGACATGGTAATGCACCGAGCTAAACTAACTTTTAGACATTTGACCAAAAGCGAGTAGACGGGACGCGCACTTTTTGAAAATGTTCCTCAGAGGCATAGTCCCGTGCGAGAACCGATGGACACTATATGATAAATGAATTGAATTGACGTGCAGACCATATAAGGCACGTACAATAACGACTCGAACTCTCGCTTCGCAAAATGCACCAGGACCATAGCATACACATACCTGTACTACCATCAGCTCACACGTATACCAATCAAAATTCAAAAAAAAAAAAAAGAAAACGCACTTTTGTATCTGGCTATGCTGCACCTGACCACGGTAAAACAAGTTGGGTAGGTGATATAAAATCGGATGAATGACGAGTGGACCGGCCTATGACAGCAGTTAGTCAGTCAGACAGACAGACAGACGTCGCGCCCAAAATGTTTTTTCGTTAAAACGAAGAAACGCACGTATTCGGTCAAGAACACTGTCCTCCAGCTAACCTGGGGCCCGAGGTCCTTCACCACTACCTCGCCTCCATCAACCAGACCCGCAGCTGCAAGTGTTGCATCGTCGTCGAGTGCTTTGGTCTCACCCTTGAGCGTGAGTTTTTGTCGTTCGACGTACAGCTTATAGAAAATGCATGCATGAAACGTATGTGTAAGTGAACTAGTTTAAATCGTACCCGAGGGACCCTTGCTGCCAGTGCAGCCTTCACGTCTGAGACTTTCGCGACATTAGTTGGCTTGTCGACCTTGACTGTAACTGGAAATCCTCGGGACGACTTGCTAGTCGACGATACGGTCAGTGTCACTGCAGCCATCACGAATGTCGAGTTGTCGTCGAAGCGAAGGAATGAGCGTGAGCGAATTGGTTTCCCCCAACGTTGGGGGTGGGGGGGGGATAATTTTATTAATTATTAATTATTTCCATTTGATAATAAATAAAGCCATTCCACCAAAAACCATAACCATTAGATTTTATGTTTGACGACGACCAAAGAACAAAAAAATACGCTTTTTTTTAAAATATGTAATGCTCAAACTCGAAGAAATGAAAACCCCGTTTGCTCACCCTTCTACAGTTCATCCAACGACTGATCGCGCTCACTAGCATCTCCATCTTCGATTTCCTCAGTATCGGCTGTGGCTTCCTGGTACTGTATATCAAGAAGCGATCAGGGGGTCATATATCAACAATAAAAAAATCACAATCCCTTACCTGTTGGTACTCATTACTACATCGAGAAATCGGTGAGATAAATTAAATAGATAAAGGGAGGAGGGAATCAAGCTTACACCAAGTCACGCGTGTTATTCTCCGCTTCAGAGAACTCCAATGTATCCATCCCTTCCCCTGTATACCAGTGCATGAAAGCCTTGCGCTTATACATGACTGAGAACTGTTTCGAGACAGTATGTAAGTAGCTGGCTTAATTACGGGATCCCACAAAAACAGACCTGGGACAGGCTACGAGTGAATAGCTCCTGAATGGCTGTTGTGTTTGACAGGCAAGTCGCTGACTGTTTCTGTCCCACGGGAGGCACCGAACATAGAGTTACCGACACATTGTCCGGAATCCACCTATTCAAAGGCGTCAATAAGTGCTCCACCTACGGACCAACGTAAACTTACTCGACAAAGAGATTGGAGTTCTTCTGCTGTAACTGGTGCACAGTGTACTGTAAATCACGGCATCAGTGCCTCCGTCGCGGGCACAAGGAACACACGTACTTCAGCCTGGGACGACGAGTTAGCGGATAATGCCTGTAGAGAACGAAAAGAGCGAACAGACTTCTCGGGAGGAAATCTTGCCGCGGAAGATGGTCGCTGCTGTCAAGAAGCGCCTGCGCATTTTCCAATTTAGGTCGAAATGCTGTCAGAGAGACACGAGAATAACCAACCCGAAGCGTGGGTCGCACGCAACCAGGAGATTTTTGCGATCAAAAAGACTAATATTAATGAGCGTCAGAAGGGCTTATCCTTGCTCTGACAAAAGCAATCGACGTTTGGACGTACGCGCTGGTCAAATCCGGCACTGAGAGGCGCTGGAACGACTGTGCTTTGGGGTCATAGAACGGAGCATAGCTTGGAGCCAAGAAATGCAACTATGGAAATGAATGATTGAGATACTAAGCTCCGGTAGTATAAGGTGAGAAGCGCACTCGAGGGAAAGGTATGAGGTTCAGACACAGTTTCCGAAGGTCTCTGCAACGTGTTTTTTATTAGTGACAATGTGCCAAACGCTTTACAGATACTGACTGACCCATTGAGTTGACCAGGGAACCGAAGACTTGTACTTACGCCACACATGACTTGTGAGATCAACTATGTAAAGAAATAATCAAGAGGAGAAGGATAGTGTCGAATATTTTGCCTACGCTGTTAAGATTATCGAAAGTGGGACTTTTAACTTTCAAGGCACGGGTGGTGATGTCATATCTAAAAGATCGTTCCCAAACGTGAACCAAACGCGCGCTAAAGGAAATTCACGCACAGCGCTTCGTTGTCAATACAAATCGTCATGTCGCTGTTCTCGACCAGTTGGTGAACAGAGAGTAGCGCATTGTACGGCTGAGCAAAAACGAAATATCAAGCAACCGATTCTCCCTTCGTTCGAGACGGCCCAACTTACTTCAACAACCGTTTCTGAAACTTTTGGCGAGGGGAGAATCGAAAATGTGGCTAACATTCGATCTGGGTACTCCTGCATGCAAAAAGACCCATCAAACGGTGTCAAAAAAAAAAAGATAACAAAAAAAAAAACGCGCCTCTCGCAACTTCGACAGGAGCAGGCATCCCAGCCCAGCACCGGTGCCACCGCCAAGCGAATGGATGATCTGAAATCCTTGAAGGGCATCGCAGGGCTCGCTCTGTTTCCTGAGGACATCCTATAGGTGTCGCGGTGAGAACTACAACACAACGTCTGCGTAGAAGGCCAAACCATAATAGTATCCACTAGCTCGGCACCTGTCGACATCCGACGACGACGACGAAGGGGCGATAAAGTGAGAAAAAATAAATTGTGGAATGGATCAGAACATTTCAGAAAAAAAAAAAAAAAGTATTTACCATCAGTGTAGACTGATCCCGCCAGAATATGTTAAGTGTAAATGATGGAAAGAGATAAAAAAAAAAAAGGGAGGGGCGGACGAACAGCCTTTGGCCCAATTGTTCCCAGCTCCGCTTTCTCCGGTGATGAACGTGTCTGGCTTGAACAGTGCACCCGTTGGACCAGAACGTATCTGCATGCGGCGACACCATCCCATGAGTAATATAAAAAAAAAAAAGGGGGGGGGGAATCGTTCAGACGCATGTACGCACCCGGTCGCATACGCCCGCCTCAAGGTCGATCTGTACGCTGCGCGGGACGTACTTGGCCACTGATCCCGTACCTACTTCAGAGAAATACGTATCCACCTGTGTGAAAAAACTTCAGCCCCCCGAGGACGTTTTTACGCGACCCCTGGCGCTCTCCCCTCCCCCACATTGACAGAAAAAAAAAAAAGGGCTCACGCGTGCATGTTGTAATGGATCGGTGCCATGGTACGTCTGACCAGACCAGACACCACCAGGGCCCAAAAAAAAAAAACAAAGTCGAGTCAAGGACAAGGACAAGGACACCAAACTCGCTTGTTAAAAAAAATGACGAGTCAAATGGGTCCACAAAAAATCATAACGCACCCCGTTCTGGTCGAGTCCGTGCTCAGCAAGGAGCATATTCCAAAAGTTCTCGCCAATTTGATTTCCAGCCTACACAAACAACACACACACAGGAAAGACAACACGTGCATGAGCGTGTCCGACTATTATTCAATATTCGTTCCGTTCACGGGGGAGAAAAAAACTTCGGAAGGGGGGTGGAGATGTAGGGGGGGGAGGGAGAAGGGTTATTTACCTGGCCAGCCTATAGGCAGAATGAGCCAAAATTTTCTTGAGAAAATGATAAATTCCTCTCAGAGCCACATACCTGTATATTCACGATCTCTCTGGTCATTGTGGAAAGGAGGTTAACAAGTGAGAAGTGATAAAAGCGGGTGAGGGCCGACCGCGCTCATGAGGCGTTTTAGCCATACTAGGCCCACGCTAATTAAGTGTTGTTGTTGTTGTTTGAAAAAACCTTAAATGGTTTTTACTAATAATTTCTTTGACCTGTGGGTGGGTATATGAAAAAAGAAAGTACACAAGGTTTTGTAGCGTTCGTTTGTACTTTAGTATAATTTAGTTTAACGCGGAGCGGACGAGTGCAGTAAGTATGGATAAAATAACAGATAAGTGTCCCTATAGTTGGTTTACATAAATCATTAAATTGGGGGTGGATAAGGAACACCGTATGCAGGTTGCATCGGTCGTGAGGGATCAACGGGTCCGGTCATGTATGCTGGAGGCATCGCAACTACATAAAGATACGGCTGTCGCGGGACATCAGAATGTCCACTTGACTGCGGGGACCCTTGTTCCGCCCCATTTGGTGGACGCAGCGGTGGCGGCGGCAACGGTGCCATGGTAGGGTAAGCGGCGGGATAAAAGTAGAATGGCTGGGGTGGCAGTGCCAATTGAGGGACGGGATAAGGATATGACGACGAAGGAAGCGCATGTGCAGCTGGGAGGTGCGCACTCGCCCCCTCGCTACTGGACGCTGAACCTGAACCATGATGATGATGAGGTGCAAGCGTAGCGCTTGAGCCCGGAGCAGGTCCCAATGTATGACCAGACGGTGCGGTGAGCCTCCGAGTACTCGAAGAACCACCTCCGAGCAAGTCCAAATCATGCAATTGACCCGTGTACCAGGACCTACCAGAACTTCTCGAGCGCGCGTAACGCGCTCTTTCCGAATCCGTCGGATCAAAGTCGACGGTCACGTTGGGCGATACCCACGGAAGATGATTCAAGTCTCGAAAGAACTTGCCCACACGCGCAAACTGGGAAGGTACGGAAGGTTCAGGAGGGGGCTCGACGGGGGATGCCATACCGACGTAGTCATCCGCGCGTTCCGGTTCGATGTAAACGGGGCTGCCGGTGGGGCTCTGAACTGTAACAGTCGGCCGACGAGTTGGGTCGAGTGGGGATACGCGATTAGTTCCGGGTTCAGGGGGTTCGGATCCAAGAGGAGGCTGCGAAGGACGCAATGAATTTCCGTCAGTGGTCTCGTTCTCCTCCGTGGTGGGCGGTGCTGGGTCAGGATTACGGACGGTACGCGGGGAGAGGGTCTTTGGGCGAGGTGTAATGAACCATGATGAGATATGTGACGCGCGGATGGGTTGGTAAGTGATTGGTATGTGAGCTGTGATTCGGAACGGGGAGCTCGGATGGTATGAGATGGCGTTCGTGAAGGACCGGCGGGTGAGGGTGACATGAGCTCTGGGGGCATGTTCATGTCCTCCACGTAGCGCAAATCGCCCTCTAAATGCTCGGGGTTCATGTCAAAGGGAGGAGCATCCTCCGGTTCGTGTGGCTGAGCGCCGGAAGTATATGGTGGTTGAAAGGTTGTTTGATGATATGGGAGACCATGAGACATTTGGATGTCCCGCCTATCCGGCAAGAAACCACGCTTCACTGCCTTTGGGATCTTCCTCAGTCCTCTGAAAAAGCCACCTACGAACCTGCGCTTGCCATGTGACCTGTGTTCGTCGTCGAATTCCGATTGATACATTGGTTCCGAGTCTACACCGGGGTCCACCTCCACGTCTTCCATATATACAGCGCCGCCATCTTCTAGTTCTGTCATTCCCCGTGCTGGCAAAACAGGAGTAGGGAGACCTTGTATGGGATCTACAGGAGGGGGCTGTGGACGTGGGCCATACAAGCCGCCAGAGTTATAGGTTTGTCTGCTACTGTTGCGACTGTGATGTGGAGTGTAAGAGGAATAACCAGTACGCATGGACGGGGAATGATCAGCCGGCACCGCTCCACGAATGCTTCCATCAGGGTGGTCTTGTGGATGGAGGTAGCTTGGATTCAAGCGAGGATCGAACTGTAGCTCGGCCCAGGATGCCATGACCGAATTATTCGGGGAGGTCAAGAAAGTTGATAGAGTTGATACAAAGCAGAATCTAGAGGGTGAAAAATCGGGATTCCACCAAACACGTGTGCGAAGCGCAGGTGACAAGTTTGTTTCCCTGTACCCATGAGGCAACCGAGATAATCAAAAGGTATTTCCATAGAAAGCGAGAAAAAATTAAAGGCCAGTGTCTGACCACAGACCTAAAATATCTGTAAAGCCACAGTGTATTAAAAAGTAGAGTATGTCACGTACTGACACCAGTTGGGCTACCCAACTTGAAGATTAAGTTGTGGTTGTGTCTGCTTTTCTTTTTATGTGAACCACGCGAACCACGAAGAAGTCCGAAGGCCGCCACGCCACAACAAAGACGGATGGATATACCGACTACCGGCCCGAACGGTCCACCGAGTTCAGCTCACATAATCACATGATCTTTGACCTCACGTGCATGCTTTGTTGGCGTTGGCGTTGGCGTTGGCCGTTGGCGTTGGCACCAACATGGCATCTTGGGCTCTTCGTTAGAACACTGAACACTGGTTGGTGAGTATCCATCATTCCCTTCTACTTCTACCTCTAAGAGAAGAGTGATGTCAACTTCAACTTCCGAGAGGAGAAATATCCTCAGTGAAGCTTTGATGGTCTCTCTCTTCCTGGTACCTTATTCGTGTGGGATCAATTAAACGAGCCTCACGAGAGAGGAACCGGTCGAGTGGTGCAACCATTGAGAACGGAAAGCTGATTTTTATTTTATTTTATTCAAGTTCTTTCTTGTTATTTCTGCTGCTGACCTACTGCCTCTGCCTCACGCTCACAGAATCATGCGATTATCAAAAAGAAATCCCCACTAAAATTCTCAGTTAGGAAAGACAACAAACATCATTTTGTACATGCTAAGTAGGAACTAGAATAAATCAGAAATTCGGCATGGCATATGGAGGAAGTCAACCCGCCTTGGTAAAAAAAGTCACGTACATTATCAAACCCATGAGCCTGAAAACCGAAAGCAAGGCAGTACCCTCCTCCAAAAGTGAGAGAGAATATAAACCTAGTCATCATGATCAAAACAAGTTAATCAAAAAAGAGAAAGAGGTCCATCATGCCGTACACCTCACCCTCGCTCCCCTTCCCCCTACAAGGCCCAAAAACACTTCACTAAGCAACGCGGCTCAGGGCCAAGCATCACGACAAGTCTTGTCCGGGCGCTTACTATTCCTTCCCTTGCATTCCATCTCCCCACAGTCCTGGCATGCATTCGTGCAAAAGTTTCGACCTCCCTTGCCCTTGCAGTCTTTAGAGCCACACTTGACGCAATGACGAATCCTTTTCACCTGACTTTCTTTTGCGCTGGCGCTAGCGGCCTCGGCCAGTGGCTGGTAGGGCATCGGATAAGGGCCATAGGCATATGGCATGTAGGGCGCACCCTGCGGGTAACCGTACGGTGCGGACACAGATGTATGGGCGTGCGGATGCGGCGGTACGTGTGCGGTCGTTGATGGTGCGGTAGGCGCAGAAGATGCATTCTGCTCAGGTTGAGAGGTCACTGACGCTGGGTGACCTTTCCAGGTCTCCGCATATGGCGCCCCCTGCGTGATGATATGATGTGTAAGTTGGTGGAGCCTGAAAATGACAGACAATACGAACCTCGGGGGTACCGTGAGCGGGTTCGTCGACGTGCATCGCATCTGCTTGCAACTCCATTTCTTCAGGGCTCTCTTCCGTAGCAGAATCATCCTTTGGAATGCTGGGAACCGGGAAACTTTGCTGTGTCGCGCGGACTATCCGCAATGTCGCTTCTTTGCTGAGACCCTCACCAATACATCCGACGACTGCAGCCCATAATGATTTAGAAACTCCGATGGGTTGCCAGTTCCATGACTGGGGATCTGCGGTCCCACCAGCCAAAAATGTGACAGGAAGTTCGTCACGAAGCACGGGAGGGAGAGCGCGAATGACCACGGGGTCCGTGCTAGCAAAACGCCGCCCTTCCGCGCCGTTGCGCCCCTTGCACTGCATATTGTTGCATGCGTACTCACAACCGATGAGAAAGAATGGTCTGCCGAGATCATAAACCTTTGTTGGAGCAGATCGGATACATCCACGGTTGAGCAGTGGAACGGTACAGAAAGGGCATGCGATGCCGTTGAACACGAGAGGGAGGGGGTCCCAATAAAAAAAGCGATGTTCTGGGGGTGTGGGTGAGGATAAAGAGGAAGCAGTGAGCGCAAAATAAGTTGGGGACCAGGGGAGCCAGAAAGTCTTGAGGAAAGAGTATAGCTGGGGAATTGGGCCAGTTCCTTCCTGTGGTGATAGCGTATTGATGTGAAATTTGAACGAGTCTTCGATATTCATTCCGGAACGAGAGGTAGAATTTAGTGATTGAAGGGAAGAGACAAGACTCTGAAGTAGCGCATTAGCATCCATGCGGAGGAGCTCTGGCCAATCGTCGTGAAGCACTGGATCAACGGCATGCATCGTTTTTTGAGGAGAGGCGGCAGTCTCCGTTGGCTTATACTGGAGAGCGGCTGAGAGGGTGCTGTATGTGGTACTCCATGGTTGCTGTGGCGCAGGGGTCGTTGGAGTAGGATAGGTATAATTACTATAAGCGGGCTGATGATGGGGGATCAACGCGCCATCCCTTTTCAGTGCGGCCAGGAAACGCACCGAGCTTGAAAATGGGGGGGCAGATGTAGTTGGTGTTGGTGATTGGGGTGACCCATTGTCTGTGGAAGGTGTGGCGAAGTCACCCGGGGCGGCAACCTTACGCTTGCGGGAGACTGATGAGGGTGCACCGCGGGGTACGGAACCAGCGGGAAGACCATCCTTGCGTGGACGACCGACAGGTCGTTTGGGTGGGAGGGGAGTGGCCGGGTCAACATGTTTCTTTACACCGCTTCCTTTAGGACGCCCAGGCCCGCGCTTAGCTGGAGTCACAGGTGGGGGATTAGTATCGACTGTAGGGGCGAGGGCACCACCACTAGGGATTGGATCACCGCTAGCGGTGGGCTGGCCAGAGGATGACGATTGAGTTGTCAAGGAGCTCGTCAAGCTATCCATCGAGAGACGGAGCCTAGGAAGATGTCAGCCACATTCGAATAAAGGACGACGACAACATAGGGATTGTGAGCCATGGGGCAATTATCAGAGAAGAGAGAAGAGAAGAGATGTATGCGGTTTGGGGGTTGTAGGTTGTAGAAAAAAATAGATAAAAAAAAGTAGGAGCAGTAGAATGTAATAATTTTTGGTTTTTTGGGTTGTGGTAACCCCATCGGAGACCCGCCTCATAACGAAATAAAAATCATAATACTCACCACTTCAGATTTAACAACGCAATAATATGACCTCAAAAAACTCAAGTGTTTATAAAAACGCAATATAAAATACCCCGCTTTTTATGGGGAGGGATGGAAATGTGTTATCAGTAAAGTGGGGGAAGGGTTATTGATTGAAAGGGGGGGGGATTTATCGAAATCGAATTGGAATGACAATTATTATCTGAAAAATTACGGATGACGGAGTTTTAATTTTTCTCTCAGATGATAAAATAATCGTTCTTTCTTCGTTCCCAACTCAACAAAGCAAAGGTGAGGTGAGTAAAGAGTGAGTATCGATGTTTCTTTTCTTCTTTATGTTGTGTTATGAGATGATTCGTACCGATAATTTTAGGAAGTGCCGTCTGAACCGTCATGTCGAGCTCGGTTCTCTGAATATTTTTCTCTTTTTTATTCTTTTTTTTATATTTATAAATATATATTAAAATTATTGTTTGCAGGTGCAGGTGCTCGACACTTTGGTTAAAGTACTCCCCCAGCATACACGCCGCCTACCTCCCTACGTTATTCCATCCTGTATAGTAACCATTCTTAGCTCCCCATTTCAAGAACATCAGCGCGCATCATCGTGACTACTGTCATGAGGACAAAATCCAGTCGCATAATTTGCGCCGTCAGGCCTGAACAAGTTATAGACAACCCAACCGTAAGCAGACAGTCGGCCAGCACGGTGCAGAGATATCCCATTACGGGGTGAAAATATCCATCAATGAGTAGTGAGATAGGTTCGACTTGGCTGTCGGCGCGCGGACAATAGACGGCTCAACATGACCTTTCGATACTCATCACTCTACGCCTGAGCTCCTTCTCTCGCAAGGAAGGAAAATGGTTGATGTGGTGACCCCGTAAGTCAACTGAGTACGACATTTTGCGAGCCCGCTAGGGACCAACAATGTGCCCTCCCCAGCGAGACTAGTCAGCGCCGAAGCTGGCCACGGCGCCAAGGTCAGCAAATTCCAGCCTCCGATGTATAATGAGTGAGGAAGGCGGTGCGTCATAATGATGATATGTCACCTTAATAATAATAACAATATTATACCGCTATGTGGTTATCCAGAGATTAACTGACTCACCCCTTCATGATGAAGCCATCTTCCCTCATCATGTTGGATGTCTCGATCGTCTAATCCTGCACACCTTTTCTATGAATATTCTTTCTCTCGCATCCTTTATCCATCGCTATCATGCCAATTGCGTGTTGGATGCCTAAGAGTGCTTACGGAATGCCATACGCTGACTCCCTCACCTAGGTAGGCCCCAAAGCGTCGCTGTTGTGAATGGATATGTATGTACTGGTAGCTCTGGGTTTCTGTCTACATTTTTGCATGCGAATGAAAAAATCAAAAAGGATTCTTGATCCACCGTTGGCATCAATTTAGATGAGCCCACCCTCAGGCTTCGCAGACTCACCCCCCTTCTTTTGGACTCGAATACGCGAAACAGGACATCTTATCAAGCGCACGGTCTCAGTCTAGATTCCTTTCATATATGTGTTCAAACACAACTCCATACATTCTGTCTCATATCTACGCTCCCCTTTCATTTTACTTCTTGTACTCCCACCTTCCTCAGTTCCGCATTCACCTCATCAAGGTGATCCAGGAATTGGGCACGCAAGCCGTCCCACATCTGTGGTTCGTGTTCTGATAGTTTTCCAAGCTTAACAACTGAATAAATCAACCCCAAAACGTTGACTCACCGTGTAGCACACCGGAGCGGTTAATCGCGTAATCGGTGAGGGGAAGCATGAGACTGGACTCAAACATGAATGCTTTAAGAACAAAATTTTTTTTTTTTCGAAGCAGCGTCAGGATTCGAGGTGGGGAAAAAAGAAAAAAAAAGAAAAAAAAAAAGGGGTTTTTAACGATTCGAAGAAAACGCACCGATGGTGCCTTCGTGGATTCGCATTGGCTTCAATTCCGCTTCCGTGGCCTTCTTAAACTCTTCGTACGAAACTGAATACAAGTCTCCGGTCAGTAACAACATCCGGTAACCCATGCAAGCAAACCTGAACCCAACCGCCATGCGGGCAAAACCCAGTTTCGTAACTCGCTCCACCCGGCTGGAAACCATCACTGCGCCCTCCGTACACTCCGTACAAGAGTCCCATAAATTCTGTCGAGCTATTCCGATGATAGAATGGCGGGCGGAACGTATGATTCGAAACATCCCATCTCGGGCTGAAGATCAAAAAATCTACGAGCGGGTGATGGCTTATCTTTGATTTGGCCGTCAGCACGCAAAAAATAGAAGGGTCGATATGATCCTTCGAAATGCTGCCGACGTTCACGAATTTCTCCAGTGCGTATTTGTAGGGGACATAGCTAGGATGTTCACGTAAGCGGGAAAGGGGGGGGAACGAGGTAGAACAAGTTGAGGAACGAACTTTCCGTGCCAAGCGACGACATCGAATGGTGTGTGGTTTTGCTGACAAGAAAATAGTCGCCCTCCAAGTCTGTGCAACTCAAATTAACCGGGCCCTTTCAGCTTTTCATATCTGTCTTGACGTACTTATAGATAACTGGACATGAGATGTTGCTAAGCGTCAGGAAGAGTATTGTAAGCGTTCTATGGAAAATCAATCACGTACTCTCCCAAGGAGACTGGTCAACGTCGAAGCTCGCGACAGGGGACTCAAAGTCACGCGGATTTGCGAGGCCATGAGAGCCGAGGGGACCGAGGTCAGGTAATTCAAACTGGGAACCGAAGATCTCCTGGATGTCTGTAACGCATGCACAAAATTTTGATCAAATCATGGCATGTAGAACTAGCTTCCAAAATTCGCGTGACATACATCCACGGACGGGCCATCCGGAAGCGTAACCTTGAACTTCATCCCACGCTGAATCACGACGAGTTCTCCTGGGCGTACCATCATCCTTTGAATGTACTCAACGTTAGCAAGCACGCCACCCATCAGTCCATCTCACCCCCCCCCCCCCGAATTGAACCTCACCGGCCATATTCCGTCTGTATGTCTAGCCTTCCCTGTTGCGGTAGCACTAGCATGTGACCATCATTATTACAGAACGCTTCGTTTTCCATCGACTTGTTAGCCGCATAGATATGTATAGCCAGTCCTTCTCGCAGTACCGGGGAGCCTGCACCGCAGAGCGTCTTGAGACTGCGCGCAAAGTCAACGCCCGAACCATTTGGCGGAATTTTAAATGGGTGCCATGCGAGCTGGGTTGGGGAGACTTGGACGTGAGGGTTGGTAAGAGAGAACTCGGCCTCCAGCTGCGTGTGCGTTAAGATAGGGTCAATCAATATTACGAAGCATAAGCTGCGGCGTACATCAGGAGTGACTCCGAGTGGGGTGAATCCATTGTGTGCTACCGATGGTCGGATACGGTACAACCAACTAAAGAACTGATCAGCATCATGACTAAGTGTCGCGACAAATTAACCGTACGCCGTCTTGCTTTCGGTGCGGGGTGCCACGAAAGAGGTACCGGTCATCTGTGCATTGTCCACAAGGCAAGTCCCAATTTAGAAGCTGGGGAAACCACTTACCGCCTCGATGTACAGGCCATATTTGACCTTTTGTGGGGTATTTTGTGCCTCAGGTAGTGCGCCAGGCCTATGTCCCGGGATAGTTTGAGCTCAGTTGTTGAAGTGCATCCAAAAAGACATGGACGAAAGGATGCGTACACAGCCTCGCTCGCAAAGCGGTTGCCAAATCCAACCTGGTACTGATAAGGGTCCTTCTCCGTAGATGGGGTTATGTATGAGGACTTTGCGGTAACACTGTGACTCTGTCGAGTGCGGTAGGAGAAATTGGGTGAAACTGCAGAGCGAAGGGGCCTCCTGGGGGAGCGTAAGATCCTAGCTAGGCCTTTGAAAGGGAGCATGTCAGAAATCAGGGGTTGTAACTAACTGACAAGACAGGTTGAGGAGATAAATATATATCTGAGAAGAAGCATTCGACCCCCCCAATGCACCGCGCAGGAACGATGAATGCGTGATCGGAGGCTGATTAGGCGAAGGGTACCTTTCCCCAAATGGGCACCAGTACCGAAAGCCCTGAGAAGAAACGTCTGAAACAGCCCAAGATTCCTGAGGTGAAGCGGTAGCGGGTGCAATAGATCATTTATATTATATTATTACCTGATCGATCAGGTTCTACTTGAAGCGAGAGCGAAGCGCGAACAGTTGTTTTTGATTTGAACCTACCTGACCGGGCCGGGTCGGGCCGGCTGTTAATGACCACGACCCACGACCATGACATCATAAGATCGCCACCTGGGGCTATCTATCTATGTGAGTGAGCGAGTGAGCGAGAGCGGTTATTGATTCTCATCATTCTATTCTAAAATCATGTCAGGTGCAGAGGTCAAGTTTCCCATAGATCTCACCAAGTTCAAAAAGTTGTGAGAATACTTTTCCTGGGGGGTTTAGACTGACTTCGTGTACAGGCTCAAACTTGATCCTTCCAACCCGAAGCTCACTGACGAGCAAAGGGATCTACTGAAGGATAATATCCTACTTCTACGTGATGCAATCGTCCTTTTCACCTCAACTGGTGCCGCCCGTGGTGTCAGCGGACACACTGGTCAGTTCATCCTGTCGTTTCATCTTCACCTTTAACACTTCCCGCAATACCCCTGATTTTCCCGTGTTTCGAGGATTTGTCACGTTATCGGGTCTCCTTAACCCCCCCTTCTTCCCACTTATAGGCGGTGCCTATGACACTGTTCCGGAACTGTGCATCCTTCTCTCCCTATTCGAAGCATCCGACAAGTATTACCCCATCGTCTTCGACGAAGCTGGTTCGTTAATATTTCTCACATCATAGTCACCCTTTTTACCTCTAATATACCAACTCAGGCCACCGTGTTGCAACGCAGTACCTCCTCTCCGCGCTGGAAGGGAGCCTCCCCGCGGAGCATCTTTTGCATTATCGCGAAGCTAATTCAAAGCTACCCGGTCACCCCGAGCTTGGCCTCACGCCGGGCGTCAAATTCTCTTCTGGACGCCTCGGGCACATGTGGCCCTTAATCAATGGTGTCGCCCTTGCCAACCGCGACAAGACTGTCTTCTGCCTCGGGTCGGACGGCTCACAGCAGGAAGGGAATGACGCCGAGGCTGCTCGTCTAGCGGTTGCGCAAAACCTGAACGTAAAGATCATTATTGATGACAATGACGTCACGATTTCTGGGCACCCTTCCGAATATCTCAAAGGCTATGACTTGCAAAAGACGCTCGCCGGCCATGGTCTCGAGGTAATCACCGTCCAGGGTGAAGATATCGACGCCCTTTGGGGTGGATTTGCAAAGGCGATCACCCACGATGGCCCTGCAGCTAGTGGGTTATTTCCCTTCTTTACTCTCCTAAATAGCCTTCCCTTATACTCTCAAACAGTTGTGTCTAAGCGCATCATGGCTCCCGGTGTCCCGGGTATCCAGGGAAGTCCGCACGGCCACGACGTGATCCCCGTCGAGGGCGCACTTACCTATTTCAAGAATCGCGGATACTCCACGGAGAAGTATAATGCAATCGAGAGCATCTTGAACATCGAACCAACCTCGGTTCCATACCTGTACGTCGGCTCGACGCGTGAGACCGGCGCCAATAGAACTGTATTTGGCGAATCTGTGTGCCGTGTACTTGATGGTCTATCCAAAGAAGAGGCCGCAAGGACGGTTATGGTCATTGATAGTTAGTCTGTCTTGTCTTTAAACTGGAATTGATCTCCGGTATTGACATTAACTATGTAGGCGATCTTGAAGGTTCGACTGGGTTGAAAATCATCCACCAGAAGCATCCCGATGTGTTTGTTCCCTCTGGAATTATGGAACGCGGAAACTTCTCCGCTGCAGCAGGCTTTGGCTTCGAGCCTGACAAATTCGGCGTTTTCTCGACATTCTCTGCCTTCTCGAGATGGTCATTTCTGAAATTACAATGGCGCGTCTGAATAACTGCAACGTGCTTTGCCATTTCTCACACTCTGGCGGTGCGTAATCTTGTACCACCAGTCAGTGTGCGCTTTCGATAACGTCTTATAGTCGACGAAATGGCGGACAACACTTGTCACTTTGGCATCAACTCGTTTTTTGCCGATAATGGCCTCGACGATGTGCAGTCGTGGCTCTACTTCCCTGCGGATGCACTGCAGATGGACGCGATCGTCAGGCGTGTTTTCTTCCAACGTGGTATACGCTTCATTTTTTCCACGCGCGCAAGGTGCCGTTCCTACTCAAGCCTAACTCGAATGAGCGGCTTTTCGACGGGGGTTACGAATTCGTTTCCGGTAAAGATGAGGTCATTCTCGAGGGTAAAGATGGATATGTCGTCTCGTTTGGCGACATGCTGTATCGCAGCTACGATGCGGTACTGCGCGTACGTCAGGAAGGATTGGACGTGGGCATTGTCAACAAACCCACACTTAATCTTGTAGACGAGCAGGTGCACATTGACCCACATCAGGCGGATGTCTATTCACTAACACATCACACGCAGACAATTAGAAAGATCGGCTTAAGCCCGTTTGTGCTCGTTGTTGAGTCGCTCAGTCGGAAGACTGGGGTATGTGCCACTCATTTCCTGGTCCTTCCATTCGCATAGATCTTATTCTCCTCACAGCTTGGCTCACGGTTCGGCACCTGGCTCCTTGAACGTCGGCTCATGCCTAAATATAGCTATATGGGCACAAACAAAGAGGGTGTGTATTAGTTTCCCTCGTGATTTCTTAGCGCGTACAGAATATACATTAGGATGCGGTGGGTTGCAAGAGCAAATCCCTCACCAAGGGCTTGACCCGCAGTGTACGTGATTGATCGCAAACTTGAAAATGTATCGTCATTGACCCGTCCCGTAGCGATTATCGCCGAGATCAAGAAACTTTCACTTTAAAAACATTGGCAAAGGAGAAGAGGAAGAATTGAAATTGCAGTCAAGTAGATGTCAATAAGATTATCAATAAGATTATAAGATTGTCTTAAGTATCACTTGGTGGAAAGTTATTCGCCCGGGCCGTGATATCCGCGTAGTCTCAAACTTGCAGTCGATGCCGAGAGAGCCAACGAAACACCAACTGTCTTCACGTCTCACTTACAGTCAACAAACACCTGCATTCTTACGCAAATTACAGAGCCGCGTCTCTGGGATTCCGGACGAGGATAGCGACGAAAACCCGGAATTCGAGGACGACGGTTCTGGGAGGCCACCTATTCCCCGTCGGCCTGCGATCCCAGAGCGTCCCGCGGATGACCCCGGGAGTGAGGATGAGGATGGAGGCGATGAAGCACCGCAGGTAGTTATATTAAAGGAAGGTAAACACCTAAGCGCGTGGGAGGTAGGGAACGAGAAACGTAAAGGTGAGCTAGCCATAAAAAGTGGTGAAACTGCATTGGGTGTATCTTCAAACCCTTTTTCATTTCAAAACTCATGTGCCTCCCCCCCCCTCCCCCTCCCCACCTGCTATCTAAGCCAAGGGTCTACCTCCGTTGCCTGATCCTGCCGCGGCAGTATTGCCATCGTCATCGTTAGATGACGATGATGATAACACCAAGGACTCGAAATCAAAGAAGCGGAAGGAGGCCATCACTGAGGAAAAGAAGAGCCTCTCATTTTCTTCCGGTCCGCCTTTCTCCTCCAGATCGACGACGGCGGTGAAGACGGTGAAGAAGCGGAAGGCCGTTGGTGATGGTCGTGCCCAGGGGGGGGAGGAGGAGAAGGAGGGGAGGATTCTCATTCCCATTTTGTCAACGCGCCAGCACAGAAACACAAAACGAAGAAGAAACCCAAGGTGGGCCTATCCTTCGTGGATGATGCATGAGTAGACCCCCTGGTCAAGGGCCATGGACATGTTGGTTGAAAGATCAAGTGGGGCTTCTGTTGTTCTCTACAGTTTGTCATTTATGTCCGTGGTCGCGCTGTTAGTACGCCCAAGTACTTGTAGTGCTGCTCATGGTGGGGGGTGCAGAGGGGATTACGAGGCGCCTTGGATTATTGTGATATAATGCCAGTGCCTGGGTTGACGACGGAGCATCTGTCTGATGCCCTTACCTCTCTCTCTCAACTCAACTCAGGGTCTGTTTGTTGTTTAATTGTAAAAATATTGTATATTATAGTCCGTGCGAATCATTACATAATCGAATACAACAAAAGTGGTGTCCCCATACCCACGGATTCATCACTCCTCACCCCAATAAGCTGATTGATGTTGATCCCTTATGTGTCTGTACAGCGCGTCGCTGCGGCTACAGACCACGTTGCAAAGTGAGCATGGGTGCACTTCCTTTGCATGGGCCGTGTTCTTGTGTCGTTTGACGTCGCTCTTGCGACTGAACCATCGATTACACAAGTCACAAACCCCACTTTCCTCTCTCCTCTTCGACCTCTTTTGCTCCATCTGCAACTTCGCAAAGTCGCTGGTGTTCGCTGCTGGTTCAGGGGTTTCAAGTGGTGGTACCTCGAAAGTCGATGATAATGATGATGCTGAGAAGAATCCTCCCCCCCAAGTTGCTTGGCCATCCATCTCATCATCCCCATCCAATGTGGTACCGGAGAACAATAACTCGGTCTGGATCGAGGTTGGTAGCGATGTGGGTACCAGGCTCTGATTGACCGAAACTCACGGATATCGACCAAATCTGCATCGTTGTGCGCGATTAGTGGTTCGCTGTGCGCGTCCGAGTTAAGATTCGTATGATAAACGTCGAGAAACATGTTGAATGGGTCCTATAGCACGTTAGTGTTAACGTTCATGTCCGCCCGCTCTGTCACTCACATCGGGTGGGGGTATGTACTCATGAATGTTATGAGAAGGTAGTGCACTGCCCCATAAAATGTTATTGACATGCTCATATGGCTCCGTTGTCGTTTGTTGTTGGTCGTGTATGACGTTCCTTCAACCGACATGCACTACACAGAACACAAGTTAACAATCTTTTTTTATTGTTTGTTTGTTTTTAAACGGGAATCGCTACTCACCGAATACGCTGACTGCTTCGAGTGAAGTGAGCGGAGAATTTGGAAGAAAGAGTACACTGGGAGGAGGTTTGCCCTTTCGACGCCATCTTTTATTTCTCTGTCTCTAGCTGTGTGTGCTTTGGCCTTTGGAAAGCGGTTCAAGGTTCCTGTCATCTTTCGACGTCCCAATCTTCCGTTCCCTCGCTTCATTCGTCGATGTCGAATGTCGTTATTCCTTCCTTCCATATACGGAAGTCTTATCGTCCAAGAAAGGCAAGTAGTCATCGAAACAGCCTGGCGTGGGGAACACGAGGCCATGGGCTATACGTGCTTTGGCCCTCTTTCCGCGTTAGGGAGGAGTTAAGGCAGTGCATGAATACTGCTGCTACTACTACTACTAATGTCTGTTTCATTTAAATCCTTCAGGGAATGGAATGATCTTCTCATCAAGGAATAGACACGGGTAATTATAAGTGCAAGGGCAAAATTAATTGCGGTGTTTCTTCCTACGGTGACGGAACAGAGCATCCGATCGCGTAAAAGAGATATCGCAAAGATTGCAGTCAAACCCGCCTCCAGCACTGTGCGACAATGAGTGCATTGCGTGTCTCTCCCAGTCGCTGTCGCGCACAAAAGTCGAGCCGCACTGACACACCCAATGACAGCTTGCACCGTCCGTAGTATACGACTCGTACTCGGCGTATACTTCTCCGGACCGCGTCTGTACGCTCCGCAAAGTGCAGGTGGATCTCTCCCTCCCGACGACGTGCTCTCCAAAGACCCTCAGAGGTGTTGGGGGCTGGTTTGAATTCTTCGGGGGGTTCGGGAAATCGTTCCAACTGAAATCAACAGAGGTCGAGGACTCGTGTTCCAGCCCTTCTCCTCCTTGATTAAAAGCTCCTGCGAGACGGATGACGCGGGTTTCAAGAAGTAGGAGGTGAGGTACAGTGGGAATTCGGATGAGAGTGATGCCGGATAGCCGTCGGGCGGCGAAGTGCGCACCGGGGCGTCGGATAATGTATAGAGTGTCTTCGCGCGACGACAAGCGAATTGAGGAGAGGGTATGTCGTCTTGTTCCTGATACACGATCGTGCTCCCATATGATTCAGACAGACCACTGTGGGTATAGGTATCTTTCGACGAGTGCCCTGGGACTGAGTTTTGCACCTCATTCATCCAGGACGCGTCTTCTGCTTCGAGAGATATTTCTTGAGAGTTTTGCGAAAGACAGATATCCTGGCCGAGCGTGGAGTATGAACTCACGTTTCCAGGCCAAAGATCCCCTATCATCATATGCGATGGATTGGTGTTTGATGGGATGTAGTATTGCTCAGTAGTGGTAGGGCCCATCAACATGTCATACGAGATGAATTTCTGTGGTGGTGAGTGATTAAAAGATGGTTCATAATAATGTTGCGCATCTTGTGGGGCGGTTAACTTCACTTGAATATCACTGCTATACACGATACCGGCTTCGTCATTTGCTAATCTGTCAAACAAATGGTTTTGGTTCATCCTCTGCGCGTAAGTGGCGAGTGGGTTGTTTCTGGGTGGTCAGGATTGCCGATAGATGGTATTGACGTCTAAGTGAGAGTTGGCAAGGGTGACTGATGGGCACAGTTCCAAGCAAATCTCATCCCCCCTTCAGGTTTTTGTATCAACTTTTCAAGGAGGTACGCCCGCGGTGTGGCACCTCTTCTTCCCTCGCCTCGCACAATCTGCGTATCACCGTGCGTGACTATGCGCCGGAAACTCAGCTTAGCGCGCGCCTATATTGACCATCATTTACCTGGGTCGCAATTAGCAAGACTTTATTTGGCATGTTCTCGCTTGCAGGGTCCTATTGAAGTACCATGATTAACCCCGTTCCAAGTTGTTGTAAAACACTACCAGTTTACCGGGCCTTTTGAGATCCATCTTGTATGAGCTTGGTAAGCGCCATGTAGTTGGTTGTTGGTTGCTTACTAGTGGCATCCCTACAAGTCATGCTGCTGCTGTTCACACATGCTCGCCCTCGTGGCTTTCTTCATGCACCTGCTCCCCCTCCCTCCTCCAGCGCCTGATAAGATAATCACAACCAGCCATCGCCTTTCGTCCTTCCTTCTTCCTTCCTATCGAGCGGAGGAGGAGAGATGATGATCGGTGCTTCTGTGCGATGATGGGATGGGATGGATGGGATGGGATGGAATGGAATGGAATTGGTTCTTCCGCGCTAGATGTTCAGAGCAGAGCGTCTCTTGTTGAGTTCAACAGCCCGCGGCCGGGGGAGGGCAGGGGAAAGGGAAAAGGGAAAGTGGAGAGGGGGTGTGTTGTTGGGCGCTGACTCAATATATAATATAATTTTGAAGCTCCAAACCAAGGTCACCACGTATCCCCGGGTTGCGTTTTATACTTTCCGAGGCCATCGTTCAGTGAATCCTAAGGCGTTTTGTTTGTGATAAATCTATCTTCCCGCTGAATGGTCCCTTTTTAGAGAGACCTTGAGTCTAGTAGCTAGCGGCTATCGATCTCGTTCGTGGCAGTAGGTTTTACTTACTCTTGTCAGTCTCTGGCCCGTTTCTTGGTTGAGCATTAATAAAATGGAAAGTGTGTTTGGTTGGCCTTATCGGTTTCAAATTAAATTGTGACTTTCCACGGAGGGCAAATACCCATTAGGGACTTATTATATATAATCCCTCTGAATCTCCAAATCATTCCAGGCGCTTGATAATCGTACGAGGATACAAGGATGAGGACTACTGTAGGCGAAGTAAATGCTACATCATGATCATGATATCTATCAAGATATTAAACAATAGCTAATTAGGACATAGGGCGAAAGGGTACAACGGTGATAATCCGTGGCACTACGACAACGCACAAAAAGTGAGGAGATTGGGGTATGATATTGAAGGAGGGGAGAAACGTGAGCGATCATTCTAGTGGTATGAGTGACTGTCTGGCTATCCGAACACAACTTGATAAGAATCGGGGAGAAGGATCAACATTAGGCCGTCTTCACCTCCCCAGCACCAACCCTTGGATATAGAGACCTGGCAGACGCAGCCTTGCCTCTTACTTTAACCTTCACGCTCGCGCAGTTTGGCACGTTCTTGGCGTGTCTCTTCAAAGCGTCCTCGCGCGTAAATTGATAGCGGCAGCGCCGGCACTCCCATGACGGCGGCTTGTGCGCGAGGACGTTCTCGTGACGTTTCAAGTCTCCAAGGTCTTGCATACCTGCTTGCAGCCGGGAACCGTGCACGGGAAACGGGCTGCATCGGTGCTAGAGCACGAAACTGGAGTCGTCAAAATCTTCGGTCTCTTCGTGGGTGTCTCACTCAACGCACTGGCGTTACGCTTCTTGGGGCGATTGCACGACGAAGGGATGTACTCGGGGTCTTCCTCCTCCGACTTGGTGGCATCTTCATCAACGATAGACGGAGGGGAAGAGGAGGAAAATGTTGAAGGTGTTGAAGACGAAAGTGACGGCGTGGGGGACAGGGCAGTGGCAACTTGAAAGGGAGGTGGTGTTGCCCTTGGCGTAGGAGGGGTGTAGTAGGAAGGTTGTACGAACTCATTTTCACGTGTGGGCCCAACTTCCTCGGATATATTGTCGATAATATTATTGTCAGATGAGAAGGGTGGCGCGGGAGGTAGAATCAAGACAAAATCCTCGGAGATGGGCCACGCTTCGGATTTGGCGTTGAACTGGTCATACAGGTAGGACCCGAAAGACTCGAATTCTGAAAATTCAAGACCAGAGATGGGCAGCGACCCGAGCCAAGAGTCTGAGGACGATAGTGACGAAAGGGAAGACTCGTTAATGAGAGTTGAGGGCGGCGTGTTGCGGGCAGAGGACGCCCGGTCGTATAAAACATTATCATGGTCTACGGAAAAGTCGTAGATCCTTGGCATGAAGCGGGCGCCTGATCGTTTTCCAATCTAAAAATGTGGGTTAAGAAGGTGATGATATACTACTAAAGAAATATAAGAAACACACAATCTCACGCCCCAGGCGCGTATGGCTGAAAGACCCGGTTTGACAAGGATGCTTGGCTTCCCCTACAGTCCGGATATTCAAAGCCCGGGGGAAAAGGATACTGGAATAAGAGGATGATGGGACAGGGGCATCTGAGGACGTCGCGCGGCCGGGAACATTTGACTGAGGACTAGCAGGCATCCGTAGGAGAAGTACACAAAAGGGAAACTATTGGAGGGGGGAGGGGTGAAGGGGAGAGATAGTGAAGCAATGACAGAACAGAGGAGCTAGCGAAAGCGGTCGCATTTAAAGCATTGTCCAAACCGCGATAGTGCGCCTTTGTGCGATACTGTGGTCGCAGGTAGCGAGGACGACAAAGAGAAAGAACGGGCATGTAGCGCCCTGGCGCTCACTCGTGACACGAAATGCATTGATTTTAGATGCAGGCACAGGCGGAAATGTTTTATGAACAAAAGGCACGTTTTGCGAGGTTGTCGCAAGTTCCCCCCCTCGAGGATTGAACGGATTCGAACTCAGCGCAGCACAGGAAGAATAGGTGAAGTGGGCACGTAAATTATCGCTTGCACTAAGAAAGAAGAGCTTTTCACTGACATTGCTGTGACGACCACCAGGACGCCCAACTGAACGGCCATGTGTCGGATAGGAAAACATCAGAAAAGCAGAGTATGTCGGATTCAATGGCTTTGAATTGGGCGGGCAACGCGACGAATTTCAATGGTCACGTGAGCGTTGTGTTCCTAGCTAAGGAAAACAATTTATTTTTTATTTAACAATTTGTTTTTTAGGGCTCGCTCTTCTTTCTTGTTTCTTGATAGGCATTTTGATTGAGAGTGAGAATGTGCAGTTTCTGTATTTCTTTTTTTTTTTTTTCAGTGTATTTATAAGCATTGGTGGGTGAGGCGAGGGCTATTTATTGTTATTTATTGTTCCCCTAAAACGGGTCAGACACGCGGTGTCTAGGCAGCCCCATCTATCACGGAATGGGATAAGACAATAGACGAATACTCTTTCATTTGTTTCCTGATCCTCCATAAGGCGTACACTTTGACCCGTCATGAGCATTCCCATAATCCCCTTCTTCAACACGTTCTGCGCTGGGCCGCAACGTCGTATCATCGTCCACGGCTCACCCGTCTTTAAGACTGATTATTATTCGACATTTATGCTATGCATCCTGTCTTTGTCCTTGCTTTGACGAGCTTTGCACACTTTGCCTGTGCACATATCGGTACAACACAGCTTTCTTTCCTCGTAGTTTCATCTCCTGAACCTTTTGATTCATTAGCTTTATGGCATCCCAGCATGTGGGGCTTTAATGCCACCGCCGAGACATTTCCTTATGATAACCGTCCCGTATCTCCCCTAGCCGCCATGAACTTTACCGAATGGTGGTTCCATAACCACCTCTCCCTCCCTCCTCATCCTGAAGACGTCTTTGAACTTCCAGCGGGGGGATCGCAACTGCTGAATTAGGTTGTAACAAAGGCGCGACGTCTTTCTTTGCCTCTTCCGAGGGCGGTGACATTCGTAATGGAAACGACCCATGCCCGGGAAGCCCAATGTCCGAGTATCACACTCAAGGCCCAGAGGATGTCAAAGGCTGCGCTCTAGCTATCGCGTACAAAAGTAACGCGAACGATGTCAAGCCTGAAGACTTTACCGTTTTCAGCGTCAACCAAACTTGCGTGCTTCACCGATTCACTGATTTTGCAGTGCCCGCGCGTATGCCCCCATGCCCGGATGGCAAGTGCATCTGCGCTTGGTTTTGGATTCACTCACCGGACAGCGGAGGAGAACAGAGTGAGCGATCTTTCTCGTTCATCTCTCTCCTTCCCCCCCCCCCCTCCCCCTCTACGAGAATGCTAAGGTAAGGGAACGTATCCCATCTACTAGATTATATGAATAGTTTTCAATGCAACGTGATCGGTTCGACCTCCAGCGTTCCTCTCGCTAAACCCAAGGTAGCACGCCGTTGCGGCGCCGACCCCAACTTCCAAAAGCCAGAACCCTTTCCTGGAAATTGTACTTATGGGGCAAAACAGCCTTTCTATTGGTTCCAGAACGAGGCTAATAACGTCGTTGCCTCCTCCCCTCCCGCTCATCAACTTGAACACATCCCGCTGATTACGAATGCAGATGTTTGAAGGTACCTTTGCGCCGCCATTCTATCTCGATCTGTATAATTTTCTCGACGGCGCGCAAGACGACATTTTCGAAGACTCCTACGTCGCCATTCCAACACCGGGACCGAACCAGACTATCCTCCCCCTGCTGAATCAGGCAGTCGCGATACCAGGTCAGGTCTTGAAGCTGCCGAACGTTGCCCTCGTTAACATGACGGGACTAATGATTGCGTCTGTGCCTGTACCGCTGGATTCAACAAACCCCGCTCCACCGCTTCTTCTTCTTCTACCACGCCAACTTCATCTTCAGTCTCTTCAATGATCCCGTCCCAAGCCTCCAGTTCGACCGACGTTACCATCGCCATCGGACAAATCCCCACGTCAACCCCAGTATTTCCCGCCCCCCTCGCCTCCTCCTCCTCCTCCTCCTCTTCACCTCCCGTCATTCTTCTCAATCCCAGCACCGTCTCTAGCGCTACTCCAAAAACCTCGCTACCCGTACTCGCCGCCATTTCGGATCTTGGTACTATCGGAGTCACCCCTGACCCGTCCCCTCCTCCCTCAGGCCCCTATCTGACTCAGACGGAGATGATGGTACCAGTCCACAACGCGTCTGGTAAGTTCTCTCTCCCTCTCTCCTCACAAGCAGTGTCTCACTCTGCTCTGTCTCGGCGCGTTCAATCGCTCGCCGTTCCTATTCAGCCGACCCAACACGAAATTTCTCGCGAAGCAAAGTACCCTGGCAGCCCGTCTCGGTATCGGTATGCATGAGCGTAAACGGGCGATGCACAAGCGTGGTCTTTCGCTAAGCAGTTTCTGGGGTTTATAACGTGGGCACAAAAAAATTTAAAAAAAAAGAGAATGTCGCTTAATATCCATATAACTACTCTTTAAAAATAATTCCGTAATTCCAAAAAGACTGTAAATAAAAAAAGATCGATAGGCCCAAAAGCAATAGAAACTCAACAACCAACGTTTTTTTCAAACCGTCCCTTGCCTCCAAGCCATCCTCTGCGGTCTCACGTAGCGGTCTGCCTCTCCGACAGTGTTACTATGCGAAGGCTGAGCATGAATACGCCGATAGAGCGCGACCACCTCATCCGCATCGAGCACCGTCAACGCCTGCACCCCATGCGCCTCCCGCACCGAGAGCAGCAACCACATCACCTTATTCGGTTCAGTATCATAGATGCATGATTCCTGCCAACCCAACGGTGTCGCAAGCACTTGTAGCGTCTCTTGACCCGCCGCGTTGGCAGGAAGAGAACACGCAGCGTGCATGAATAACGCAGCGAGGCATTCCTTGACTTTGACCATGTCCTCTTGGGCCGCCCGTGCCAGCGGACCCATTCCGATGTCTGCACCACCAGCCCCAGCACCAGCGTACAATTGTGCGTGCACGGCACCATTAAGCAGCCTCTCCCCCGCCTCGGCGAGGGGAGTGCCAGGGTTGTCATCTGAACCTCCTCCGGACAAGCTGCGCAATATATCGCGCAACGCCAAAACGAGGTAGGCCCCCGCGGAGAGACGTGATCGGGTCTCGGGGGCCGAGCCTACGATAGCGTAATGTCTAAGATCCTTGAGGAAAGAGCGGTATGCTACCAGAGCGCGCCACGCGAGGAGCAAGGCGGTGCCCTGGGCGAGGGTAGCGAGGGCAGGATCCGGGTGGGCTCGGAGGGCGAGCGCGTCGCGCGCTACGGGGTTGAAGTATGTGATCGCCCATTCAGACCAATGCTTTGGTGAGTTGAGCATGGGACCATCACATGCGCGGGAGAGGAGGGAGACGGTACGAAGGCAAGTAACGGCGCGCGCGTTGAGTCGACGCCGATCTGCGGGGGCGAGCGCAAGTGCTTCGGAGGGGGCGGCCGAATGCAATAGGTGAACGAGGTGCCTGGCGAGCATGTCCGGGCCGAAGAGGAGAGCCTGCGCGGCGCGACCTCCATCGCGAGTAAGAACAGTGCCCGAGTCTGACTGGAGAAGTCCTGGGAGGGCATCGACGAACAGTTCGAGGTCATTGTAATCCGTGAGGGCGAGGAGTGTCCAGCGGAGTGCGGTGTGATCGAGCTCTGCCCCTTGTGCGCTGCCATCTTGGGCCCATAGGGTGGTCAGACGCGCTGAATGCTTCTCTGGACGCCAGTGATAGTCTACCGAATCTCTATCGCGACGTCTTCTTTGGCTGTAGGTGGCGATGACGCGGGCGGTGTATGAGAGAACGGAGGTGAGCGGGGTCTTGTACGGGCAGTCATAAAAGAAGACGGGCAAGGCGGTGAGGAGGACATATAATAAGAAGCCGGGGAGGATGAGCGCGAGTATGATATACGCGAGGGCGGGCTTGAGGTTGAAGAGGAAGACAACGAGCCCAACAAAGAAGAGGAACAAAGCGACATGAAGGAGCCTGGAAAGCCCGTGTCGCACATTAGGTTGATGATGGGAAGATTTGAAGACAGACTTACAAGGGGATTCCTTCAACCAGTTCGCTGAGGTGGAACTTTTGCACGCCTTGCTGGAGATAGGTCCGCATACGTGCGCGCTGGTGTGTGTTGAAACGCTCTTCGATACCCTGCAAATATATGCGCGACCACTGCTGTACGAGCGTTGCGGCGAGGGCACATGTCAGACTGAACACCAAGCTCAGAAACCAGAGAGCGTTGATGATGAGATAGGCAGTCTGACTGTTTGGATAGGGCATGGAAGGGAGTGGGGGATTGTCCTGATTAGTGGAGCGCGCTAAGAGGGTGACTACTTGAGCAGTCAAATTTGCATTGGCCGTCGCTGCATCAGTCTGGAGACTCTTGTAACTGTCTATGAGGAAAGCAGTGACAATAGCAGAGAAAAGACCTGACTAACAGAGAGAAAGAGAAAGGTGATATGAGAAAGGCTGCTCTCTTATAATGGCTTCGACAAAACTGAAACGTACGAATATGAGGATGCCGTCCATGTCACCTTTCCAGGTCTCAACGAGTGCCCTGTCGAATTTATCGGCGTGTGTGAGACATATAGACCATATTTGAGCGGGATTGTCTGAGACTGGAGCGGATGGTCGTGGTGGTTCAAATGATGGGGGGACTACAAAATGAAATGGTAAGTTGGAGAAAGAGCGAAAGTTTAAAAAATGTTTTTAAATACCTGTCTTGGTTGAAAGGGAGATACCCTCTGGACCAGCATTACTATCGTTTGAAGACCTGCGGGACATTCCTACAAAGCTGATGGCGATAGTCGAAGTAAAAAGAGAAGAGGAGAGGATACATGACTAGAACCAGATATCGATACTAAGTGGACATTAATCAATCACAAAACTGACAGACTGACAGGCACCCAGGGGGAGGGGGGCTTGTTCACACGGCCACACAGCCACATAACCCAAGCTAAGCTAGATATAGATATAGTATAGACAGTTATAGTTATAGATAGAAAGTTTAGCTAAGCTAAGACCACCGGCAACTCGGCAACATGGACTAAACCACAGAACACAGCCACAGCCACAGCCACCCTCCTATCCCCCACCCAACACACTCCCACTCACTCACTGTTACGATGCACGCAACAATTTCTCGTTTAGCGGCAGAAACTATATCCAAACGTCCCTTAATTTTGAGGCAAGCCAGCGCTTCACTTATTCCGCCTATCCCGTACGTATTCCCCCCCCTCGTGTCTTGATTACTTTGACACCCCTCAGACTTTATCGGAGAATCCTTCGCGCTCATAGATTTTTGCCCATAGAGATGCGCTCACTGGGGGATGACTATGTCAAGGCTGGTGGGTCGCGACATCCCAAATCTTTGCTGGCTCCTCTCATGTATAGTGTTACAGAATTTCGTCGACACAAAGATGTGACAAACCCAGGGCATATCATTGGGTTCCTATCCCAATGGAACGTTTACCTCGATCAAATTCCTTCGGGAGCCGAGGCCCAGCATTTTCGTGGAAAGAAGTTAGACCCTACCATTTTTGAGAAGGTACGCTCTTTGAGAACAGGACCTCCGCATTCGAGTCCCCCTGAATGCCCCCCGGTCTTGTTTTCAGCTTTCTGAGGAACAGCTGGGTCAGATGTATGAACTCATGCGCGCTACGAAGGACATTTGGAAACCAGTAGAAGGTGACCCAGATGTCCGTGGAGATCGTAATCACCAGTAGACGAATATTTATTGCATTTATCTCTTCACACCTTCACCTTTGAACTTTTATTACGGCCCATATAGTGAGTGTCTCGTGTCGTCGATTCTCAAGCTCAAGGTTTACATCGCTCACCTGACAAGAACGCACGAGTCTGTACTGACCGCTTATTGATGTGTTCAGCGTTCAGCGAGTCAACTCGTGTTGTGAGAAGTCGATTCCATACCCATACCCATACCCACTCCTTCATCCTTCATCCTACATTCCACATCCTATATGGTCATGACTGCATATCACGTGGGATAGATCCATATGCGGGGATGGTGCGCATATATGTATATATAACCCCCTTCTTCCCTTCCCCAGTATCGACCATGGCTTCCTCCGATGCAGTGAGCACCACTGATTCTTGATTATGGACTATGAATACTTTTCATACGGCGCTTGCAGACAATCCCCTTGGGCAGTGCTCCTTACCGCGATCTGCCCGACGCCCTCAACAAGCTCTTCATCGCTAAAGCGAGGAACGGTGTGTGCCGGTAACCCCCTGTAAGGGACGAAATATAGAAACTCACGACCGGCCCTATGAAACACAAGGCCATACTTTCGAGCAGATTGGCAAAGCGATCAATAAGGATGAGATTTGGGTTGCTGCGTTGTTCTATGGGCAGGTTAGCCGCATTCACGTCGCTCACGTCGACCCCACTCTCACTTCTCATTAATCCGATGTGATGTAGGCCAAAGCCACAGAGGAGGAATTAAATAAACTTTGCTTAGTACTGGGCATCTCGTCCACAAGCGTGGTTTCCGAACTCGGGCCGCATTGGTATCCGAACCGCGGAATCGGGTCCATTCCACCGACTGACCCCGTGATATATCGTCTTTTCGAGGTAAATCAAAAAAGCCGCCCTTATCGAACAAGTTCCGCAGAGTCAGTCCTGCTGATGGCTTGATTAGGGTGTATTGGTATACGGTCATGCCATAAAGGTACGCCAAGTCTCACAGGACCTGCCAGAAGTTCTTGCTCATCTTTCGCATGGTTCAGGCTGTCATTCATGAGAAAGTTTGTTGTAGCTCTGAGTGTTCACGTAGCCGCCACGCTAATCAAGTCATTCACAGTTTGGAGATGGGATCATGTCAATGATTGATTGTCATGTCTCTGTCGATAAGAAGCCCGATCCTAAAGGTGATCGTGTTGTGTTGACTTTTGAGTGAGCCTGCCACACCAGCTTTGTCATGAGATAGAACCACTGACATATTCCTGTGAAATACAGTGGGAAGTTCCTACCTTATGCAAAGTGGTGATGACCTGTATCGCCAGCCAGTGATGTTAGATGTATTTGTAAATCAAAGCATCTTGCGCCAGGAGCCTTTCCGTCGCGCATCGTCGACTTTGAGAGCGGTGTAACACCTCATTCTACGCCTATGTTTGTAAGAATGCCAGGTTATGGTGGCTTACACTCGAGTGGGGTGGTGGGTCAATATTTCGGACATGCCTTCTCGGAATTCCTCCGAAATCCTCATGTCTGGATCATAACCGAGAGCTATTTTTACAGCCCTAGGGTTATATCAAAGTGCGTCTAGACACAATGTTCGCCCAACCATTCGGATCTTACCTAAGTCAACACCAGGGTAATTTACCTTGTGTAGTTGCTCATAAACCAAGTGTTCTGTCCCGTATCCTCGAAGCAATGCGCCATTCACGCGTGGCCGCTAGACAAGTCCACATTGCTCTTTGACTGATTATTTCCACAATTATATCAATGCACACCTCCCACGTCTTACCCACAATTGTATCAATGCACACCTCCCACTTACCCACAATTGTATCAACGCACACCTCCCACGTCTTACCCGCATTTGTGGCAAAACGATTCTGTTTGACCTCCCCACGTACAATGATATAAACTCTAGGATGAGTTCTCAACCCTTGTTTTTGCCTTTGAACTTGCGCTGTAGACCAGTGTCTTGACCCCTCCTTCCTTTTATCAAAATTTGACAATCTCATCTTCCACACTTTCCACACTTTTTTTCTCGTATCTTGTATGTCTGCTGACATGGCTAAAGAAATGGTCGACGTAGGAGTTGTTGAACCAGTCAACAACGTTTATACAGATCTGGATAAAACTGTGAGTTGCGGCATCCTTTCTGTCACTAGCTCGGTGGCTTACTATCCACTTCGCTGGTTGAAGCGGGGGAGCTTGTCACCACGAAAAAAGCTGTTTCGATTCGACCTCCCCGACACAGAAATGGCGAAGAGCGAGTCATCTGCCGGCCAAGGCTTCCCTATGGGAGTCCACTCATGTGCCTCATCGTCGGACTTCACCTACCTGAGCGATTCTCGTTTGCTGTCTAGTGACTTGGCACCATTAAGCCACACCAATTTTCCGGACAAGCAGACTCCTCTCTGAAGGGATGGGACGAGGCTAAGGGCGTTGACAAATTCGCCGCCATGGAGGAAGGAGCCGAGCACCCAGTGATGACTAAACCGAATATGGAGCCCAGTTTGGACGAGGCAGTCCTTTCCAGGCTCAACCCAGTGTTAGGGGAATCGACGCAAGCCCTTGGTACCGGTGTTCGTGATTTCAACTTTCACGCACACACTCGCTCACAACGTGACCTGCCTGCCTGCTGAACAAACAGGCACCTACAGGCTGGACCTATCGCCAAGTTTTCGAAACGATCGCCCTACCGCCAATTGAGGCCCCGCAGCTCTGTTATCCCCATGTCTCGCAGCTGGCTGCGCAGATAGGCATGCCCTCGAATCTACCGGCGAAGAGATCGTCGCTTTCGTTATGCAGGTGGCCGCTGCAAAGGACGAGCTCGAAAAGGTCGACCAGCTGATCAGATCTCTAGTCGAAAGTCGACTCGGGCCATCGTATCCAGTCCGTTTACACCTCCCACCTCGAGCGCGAACGCGCCCCCTCGGCTGTTCTTGCAGAAGAGGTAGAGAGTCTTTTGAGAACGACTCCGACAGGGAGCACGAGGATGTGAGCTTTGTTTTTAACTCGTATCAAATCGTCAACGCTTATAACTCATCCACGGGGCCACCTCATGGTTAGATTTCCTTCGAGTCCGCACCACTGGCCAAGGGGCCAGAGTCATCGACTAGTTCTAGTAGTGACAACGCTAAAAAGAGACCACGTCGCTCAGACGGTCGGCTCATGTATACGAAGCGGATCTTTACTGCCGTATAGACGACTGTCTCCGGGACTTCAGCGACGCTCAAAGCTGTAGAAGGCATCGACAGAAACACTTCTCATACAGATGGCATTGTCCAGGACCTTGCCAGTACTCGTCAAAGAAGGCCGGCAGGTTTGCGCGCCGCGAGACGCTCAAGCGCCATCTCCTCTTCCCAAAGCATGCCGCCTGCAAGGAGGCCGTCCTCAAAATGCTCGGGCTTGAGTCTATCCCAGTTTTTGGCTTGAGTTGGATGACTCCATTCTGCGATGGCCCTGACCGACCCTGGGAATCGCCAGGGTTCGAGCTTACGGACCTCAAAACGGTCAAGGAAAAAAAAATGAGGCTCAGCGATTCGAACAACAAGCCGTACCCTGATCTACCCGGCAGTCGTCGTCGTTACGAGTGACCGTTTTCTTTTCTTTCCCTCCCCCCCCCCTTCCCCCCGTGGCGTCTGTGGATGCCCTTTAACTCCCCCCTTCCACCCACCCCTTAGAATTACTTGATGTGGAAACTCCCAATTTTGGTTAACTCGAATCTGTGATCTTCTTCATTTCTGTTGCTTGCTGCTACTGTTGTCCATGCTATCGTAAACTAGTAAACCTTACTAGTAATGATACTATCCTATCATTTTCACTTCCCCTTCCCAGGACTCGACCGATTCTTTTTTTTTCATATGGCTCTAAATGGAAAAAGGAAGAAGAGAAGGAGTTGCAATCACAATCGCAATCATAATCGCCATCGGCCGTCCGTTAGTCCACACCAGTCCGCGCCTCCCTCAGGCCTTAGGCCTCAGGGGTTTTTCTCAGATCGTGCAAGGCACGAGGTGGCCCCATGGCATCTTCGCTAATGTACCGCAACTTTTGTTCTTCCTTTCTGCTCACTGGCAGTTGGCAGGGTTCGGATGGATCAACGTCGATAAGTGGTACAGGGTGGATATACAACTACCCAGACACGGAACTCCTTTCTTTCCTTTCCTTTCCTTTCCTCTCCTCTCTCAGTCTGTCTAACAATAAACTTGAAGTTTCATCAACAAAACTTAACAGATGCCTCGCGCCGCTACGGAACTCTCTTTCATTTTCACTTTCCAATTTGAGTACGCGGAGCGCACACCTCACTCCCCCCCTTCCCTTTCCTTCCCTTCCCTTTCTTCCCCTTGCGAAATAGACGCAGGAGGATTTAGTTCTTTTCAGAAGGTTGGGCAAGTTGATATCCGTCTGATTCTGATGGGTGTGGGCTCCTAGAGAGTCACCGGGCTAACAGGGGTGTTGTGGAGGTCGTTTGTGGTCGTAGTGGTCTTTATTGTCCGCTGCCTTTGTTCGTTCTTTTGACTTTTTGGAAAAACCATCTGAGTTCTTCTTCTTCCCCTGGGGGATAATGGAAATCGTCTTCATGCAACGATCCCGACTGACATTGTATATTATTACTGAGCTGCGTATACTAAATCCAAACATCAAGCTTGTAGAACATTCGCACAAGCAAGTCGCAGAGCTCCAGGAGGCTTAGCTTGGCCCGGCTCAACTTTACGCATACCGTCGCCTAATGCTCGTGGCCCCCCCCTCCCCCTCCCCGCTCTGTGCGGATGCGGGACAACAAGAGGCCATGCGGCAACTTTCTCGGACGACTCCAGATAGTCCGCTTCGGCTTGATAGTTGCCGGAATTCATTTGCCCCGAATGAACACTCGAGTGAAATGTCCGCTGCCTGATCCTTTCCCGTCCGGGCTGATCCTTCCACGCCCGTGTCCGTTTTTTGAGAGATGCGGGCGTGGAAAAAACAACGACAGCTTGATGAGCCCCTTCTCCCTCCGCTTTCCTTTCTGCTTCCGTCTATCTTCACATCTTCAACTCAAACCCAGTCAGGGTGGTACCTCAAATATACACACACCACCGGGGCAAGGCGAACCCGTGATGATATTGTACAGCATATGTATGTTGTGGCAGGGACACAGGAACCATGAACCTGAATAACCGAAGAGTTTTAATTTTAATTTTAATTTTAATTTTTGAACAACGGCACCCATTTGTGTAGTGCACTTAGTACTTAGCACATTGGCTCGTTCGCATCGCGCCTCAAGGCTTTATTCCCCTACCCGCCGCCGCCGATTACGCAACCCTGTCCATCTCTCGAGAAATCCCGCCGAAATCCTACCGTGCGGCGCCATCGGTCCGGCCATGCCTTGTGAGGGTCGTCCGACCGTCCGACGACGGTTTCGGTTGTGTGCCACCCAATGAGACGCCTTGTTATATTACATTCTAGTTCGAGGCGTAACCTATGCCGTATTCATTCTGCAAGTGTTCTAGTCTTCTCTCCTTGACATTCAACAGGTGGGTTACCAGTCACAATTACTACTGCTGAGTCATGTACACCAATGCACCCGACCTACGAGAACCGAGAACGTCGTTCAATGCATTCTGCAGGGTCATTCACGGTGAGAATTTCAGGGTAATGGGCAATATTAATGTGAATTCGAAGTTGTCAATACGTTCATCGAAGTGTAATGTTCAACGCAACTCAGGTTCGAACTACCGAACTACCTAAGAAAAGAAAAACTTAGATCACGTGGCCAAAAGTTCGGTTCAAAGCGAGGTCAGTTGGGTTATCAACCACTGGTTGTACTTGATCGTCATCACCAATGGGACGGGAGGTACTCCAACAACCCAAAATAAGAACATCAGAGACATCCATTGAATGCGCCTGCGAACCAGCTAGCTTGAATGTGTCTTCCATGAGATAGTATATTCCCTAAACGGCTCCCTTCGTCTGTGAACCCCCGACTTGCAAGGATCTTGCTTCCAGCAATCCCACCCGAGAACAAGAACGCTGGGGAACACTTCCTTCTTAGGCGCTCGATCACACTGCCCACAACACAACGCACCCCAAATTTTAGCAGACAACGTAAGGGGACAGACATTTGACACCATCGAAATGTGAAGGATGCGCATTTCATTGAACGCTAGAGATGCGGATGCAGGCATCGTCCACGTAAGTAAGCGGGTTACTGAGGTCGGTCTATTCCATCCAGAACTGTCCCACTTGGACGGGTGATATGTTGCTATCGCCAACAAGTGCTGCCAAGCATCGGCATGTGAGCACGTAAGAGTCGGTTCTGTTATCTAGCGATGCTCATGTGTTTAACAGGCATGCCTAACACATTGTCTATCTCAGCACGCGAAGTACGGGTGGACAAGTTCAAGAATGACTCAGCCCTCCCCTGGAAAGCCGGAAGAGAAGTGGAAAGACAAACTTGGTGGACAGAGCCGGTGCACGTGGGAATGCTCGCGTCTGCCATGCCACAATCTCGTTAACGGGATCTAAAGCCTTCATCTTTCAGCCCCCGTATCGTCAACGATTTGAATGACTGCCTCGGCGTAGCGCCCAATCGGTAGGGTCATCTCCGGCTCCTAAACTCTGTGAACGGGATTGGTGGGTAGGCTACGTACGCCTGTTGGAGTGCCGGTGAAGTGCTATGCATAAAAACATATGTTTGGACCCTTTTCAACTGCCCTATTTGCATGAACTTCATTCCAGACATGCGTTACGTGCACTTCGAAGAATGCAGCTCTCATCGACTCAATCGACTTATCGATCTGCGTCTCAGCCCCGATGAGCGCTCAAGAATTAACGAAAAAACGGCGCTCTATCTGATGGGCAGGTGGTGTGACTTTCCAGAAAGCGGTATTGTTAATCTTGCTCGAGGCTAGTGATCGACAGCTGGGCCATCCAACATCGTGAGGTTACGTGAGGTTATAAGGGATTAAGTGATAGAGATAGATAATGGTGTGGTGGGAAAGCCTCTATCTTGCTATATCGGAAAAAATACATCTAGGAACGTTTAAAATTATTTCAGGACGTTACGCCAATTGAAGTTTTGTTTTGTGCGTTGCCCAATGATCTGTGTGAGAAGACGAAAGACGAAAGACGAAAGAGCGGGAGACAAAGCACTTACTTGACATAATATCGGACCGTGCCGGACCGGTACTGGCTTAACAGGGTCGTTTTTAAAAGCCCCGGTTCGCTATTGACGATAACGACGGCGAGGATTTCGAAATGAAGTTAAGCTTACAATCTAAGTATAAGGTACGTTCTTCAATCAACTTGTCACATATTTTGTATCTGCGTCCTGCATCCCTTTTCTTACCTGCTGCAGCTCAATGATGGCAGTGAGATCCCAGTGCTCGGCTTTGGTTCGTTAGGTTATACACCCCAACCCGATGCATAGAGGACATTGAATATTTTTCAAGGTACATACGAACTGGAAGGGGAAAATGCGTACCGGGCAGTCAAATGGGCCTTAGAGGTACGGATTCTCACCATATGAGTGCAAGCACTTCACTCACCTCAACCTCTGATATAGGCAGGCTATCGTCACATTGTGCACCAACTCCCTTTGTTCTTGTCTGCAAATTAATATTTCTCTTTAGGACTCTGCAGAGTGGTACGAGAACGAACAGGAGTGTGGTCGAGCCATTCTGGACTATTGCAATGAGTCGGGTGTATCACGGGCAGATATATTCTATACAACCAAGCTGAAGCATAACGCCGGCATCGAAGCCACCAGAAAGGCAATAGACCTCTCTCTTGAACTTTGTGGTCTAGGATATATTGACTTGTATCTTATCCACGGACCTTGGGGTGGACCCGAGGCGCGGCGGCAAGCTTGGGAGGCCTGCGTTGCGGCTCAGAAGGAGGGAAAGGTGAAGAGCATAGGAATCAGTACCTTTGGGTTGCGTCACATGCGGGAACTCTTTGAAAGTGGCCTGCCGTTACCCTCAGTACACCAGGTGCGTCTCCACACATGGCCCACTTGCAACCGCGATATGATGGAATGTTTGGACTCAGATTGACCTACATCCGTTTATGACCCGCACTGAAATTGTAGAGTTCTGCAAGGATAAAGGCGTCGTTCTAGAAGTACACTCTTTGCTCTACTTCTTCAGAAACTGTCGTCGTAATAAATATGTAGGCTTGGGCTGCGCTCGCCCGCACGATGCGTTTCGAGCACCCGTTGATCGTTAGCCTTTCAAAGAAGTACGAGAAAGGCCCGGCCCACATCTTTCTCCGCTATTCGTTGCAGAAGGTGAGCTTTCCGTTCTCATTCTTTTTTCTTTTTTTTTGCTTTGCTAGACACCGTGTCTCGTGCGCAGGGATTCGTTCCCCTTGTGAAATCTGCAGACCGTGTGCGCATCGTCTCGAATGCAAACGTATTCGATTTTGAACTCGACCTCACTGAGCTCGCTCAGTTGGATCAACTAGATGAATGTGTGTGTGTCCCGTGGCTCATTGCCCATGCGTTTCGCTTACTCCTAGCTAATGCCCACCAACAAAAACAAAAAGACTTGGTTACAGACTGGGATCCGACAGATTGTCCTTAATTGACGTAAAGTTTGAAAGCTAACCCGAATGGCGCGATTGTATCTATTTTAATGCGGCGCGGCGCTCTGGATTCCGTATCGGCACGTGTCATCGTGTAAGACTAAGCAATTAAAAAAAAGAAACAGCAAAAACAGTGACCAGCCCTATCATCGTTCCCGGCTATGGAATATCGGCCGAAACAAATTTTCCTTCCCCATGTAACGCACGCACCAACTATCCCGGTATGCCATTCCGGTCTGCATCCGCAACAAGCGCACTCTCACAGTTAAGAGGACGAGGATGAATGAAAATTCCCTGTAACATGTGAGCTCCACATATGTTTCCTACAACTCGATGCTGGGATCATTGATCGCGTTTCTACATCGACAACACTGTGAGAGTTTGCGACCACAACATCCGCACGCCCGGACTCAAGATTTGCCATCGGTGCGCTGCGCTCGTGCCAAATGAAAATTTGTCCCCCCGGCGGATAATATCAATTTTTGTGCCGCATTTGGATACTTTCCCGCGACTAAACTGGAAAATTGTATGTTCCCACAACAGGAGCGTTTACAACTTTGGGCGCTTCTCTCAAGGCCCTAGCGTTAGACTGGTACCGAACTACTTCGTTTTTCAAAGAGTACAACGCTGGAATATGCGATGCGATGGATGCGATGCGATGAAATGAGTGCTAGATGAGATTCCGTTGCACTCGCTGGGTTTAAAATTATACTCCGCGAGAAAAGGTAACAGCCGGAGCAGATTCGAGAGTTTGTATGTCACCAGACGTGGCCAATTTGAACCCCACAGGGACACTCCGCACGGAATGCGGAAATCGTGCGTGCAGTAACAGCTTTGCATGTATCCTACTCCCCCCAGTTGATCATGTCGTGCGTAGTCGCCTTCCGTTGCCATATCCGTACGTGACGGAGGGGTCTCTGGCGTCCATAGGGGTGACCAAGCGGACGACAACACTACCGGATCCAGGTTGACCCACGCTGTATATCGAACGTGCGGCGCACTCCACACGATAGGCCACTCGAGGCGTCGTGGTGGAGTACAGCAGGAGCAGGAGGGCACAGCCAGGGCTGGTCCAGATCACGGGTTACCGATTGGCTTCCGTTCTTACAGACAGAATCTGAAACAATAAGGTGTTGGGCCAGCCTAGGCTGTAGAATCTTGGCATGGCCGATTCCTTCTGTACGTCCCGCAGCGCTTTTCCCAGGCTCTCAGAAGGAGAATCCACGACTTGATAGAGTAAGACAGACACGTTACATCTCGTTCCTGCAGCTCTAACCCGAACAAGCGAACGCAACGACCGGACTGCAGGTTGCCGCACCTCAGCTCGCTTGAAACGTATATTTGCCGTCTGACCCTTTTCAGAATTTTCTCATCAGCGTCGGGCACGGGCCGTATTACAGGGAGCAAAAATACAGGTGACGGTACTTCGCGGACCCTGGGCGCTTCGGCCTCACACGCAAACGAACCCCATCATCTCATAGGTTGCCTGATTTCAGTACCGCCGAATCAACCCGTCCTCGCACCGCTCTTACATAACTACTTTTCGATTATCAAAGACAGATTTGCTGGAGACGGTTCTCTCCATAAGTAACCTTGCGATATTCAAATCACATCGCGGAGTGCACATTTTCGGCTGCGACGAAAAGAGAACGAATTGCTTCGACAATTGCCGCCCATGGTTGTAGATACCAGGGACTACTGGCGCTTCAGAACTGCGTCATGCTTCTGGATAGCGTGGACTACTAGTAAGAGCTTTTGGGTGATACACCCCTTAAAAAGGGACCCCTACGGCCTCTTGTTTGGACCTTCTCGTACTATCTTATTCTCAACTATGGATACCCCTGCGGGACGTCGCCCTTCCCAAGTTACCTCTGACGTGCAACACTTTATAGGCTTTGTAGAAACTACAACTGACGCCCTTCGCCTCATCATGGCCGCGCGTCAAGGCATCATCCCGCGCATCACCCGAAGGCTCAACGACTCTGAGCGTAGGTCAATGATCAGGAGCGGCGCCGTGTTCGTTTTTTGTGTCGAGGAGAGTGGTATTAAGCGATGGACAGAGGGTCTATCTTGGTCGCCGTCGCGGATCGTAGGCAATTTCCTGGTACGTTGGTGCACCTTTCGCTGCGAAAGCTTGGAGATGGTTCATAAAGCCGCTTCCGCTTTAAGATGTACCGCGAAGTTGGGGAGCGAAATTCGCACCGGGGGGTGGACACCGCGCTACTCCCCCCGGGAACATCGACATTCCGCGTCGCTCCACCAAGCTCTCCCGCCAACACCTACTATCATGGAAGATCGGATGCCGGTGGTGTTAGAGACCCTAGTGGAACAATGCGGCCGAGTGGTCTGATAAAGAAGGCAATGATGTTTAATCACTCAGACAGGCATGCGCTGACCCACGGTAGACTATCACAGTGAAGGTGTCCGGCACGGACCACCATCTCGTTTCGTATTATCGAGAGGAAGACATCGGGCGGGGCCTATTACATCGCCCGACAAGCCGGCCGGATATCATGCGCCTCACCATCCCGCCCGAGATGGTACGGGCGACGAACTTCCGCCATCCACCCCACGTAGAAATCGGTCCTGACGGAAACGCACATATGTAAAGAAAAATTTCCACGCTTTAATATCTAATGAAAGAGTGACACTGTTCATGTGCCGTCTCTAGATATGATGCCGAAGAGGCCGACCCCTCGAGGCGCCAGCACGACAGGGCGTCGTTGCCTTCCGCACCAAATCGAGCAGCGCCTTCTCTTCCAGATCATACACCCCAATACCCCATTCAGCAGAACGAAACCTCCCAAGCACGGAGCCCTGCATTACCAGCCAGTAGTTTTGCAGTAAGACGACCCCTGGGTTCTCATTTTTCCCAGGTACACGCCGACCCAGCGCGGACACGCAACCATTACTCATGGTCACCCCCGTCCACCCCCATTGATCCCGGCACATCTCCTCATGGTACCCGCGCGTCAGCACCCTGGTCTCCGACTGGCACGACCTTTCACGACGCAAACTCAACTAGCCAAGACAATACGTACTATTCACAGCCTCATGCACATCTGAGCGCCTCGCCTCACATGAACTCAAGAGAGGTCTTCTTCTCCCATCAGTACACTCGAACCGGGACACCTGGGTGGACGCCACGCATTCCAAGTTCTCCGGACATCGCTGATAGGCGAATCTCTACAGCACAGCCGCTGAGCTCTATTGCCCAGAATCAGCCGTCTTACGCCTCCCCGTACACGGACGATCATCGGAGAGGCGTGTAAAACGGCACAACCGCACGTGGAGCTTGGGGCACAGGACAACGAAGAGTGAATCGATGACCGGAGCTATGAGCTTTTAGGGGGGGGGGAGTGGTTTGTGTTTATCGTCTTTGTGTTGATTGTTGGTTTCTGCAGCAGTTCTTACGCGAGTACCGATCATGCACACTGTCTGGTGGTCTCGCTTGTATCATATAGTACGATATCTTATCTTTGCCTTCTCCAAGGTGAGGGTGACAAATGGATGACCCTTTCAAGTCGTCGCAGGCTCAAGACTGAAGCGATACTGCGCAGCTCGCAGCTCTTAGAAGAAACACCAAAGGTTTCGGACGACGTGACGTGGCTGAAGCAAGACCGTCCGACTCGCGGTATCTTATGGACCCGGTCTAAGATACCCATCAAAGCAAGAGTCGAGTCAGACTCGGAGTTTCTAATCTACTTGTTTTGGATTATTACCTGCTGTGCTGCTGTGGAGGGACTGGTGTCCAACATCGTGACCCGCCCGCGCCATCCCTCACCTAGCATAGACACTCGCCCTTGTAACGAAGCTGCATCTCACTCCCTCCTATGCCAACTGGTTGATGATCTCTGGGTATATTGATATAACTATGCATCTGAAACCGGCGCCCTCTGTTTCCTTGATGCGGGACACCATGACTCCGACATCACACAGCACGTAGCAGCAGTGGGCCAACTTAACTTTTGTCGGGTCCAACGTTGCCATGAGGCCCGAGGTGGACAGTCAGAAAATATTAAAATACTTTACCAACCGACTTGATTCACATAACGCGACCACATCCGCTACATCTCGCCACCGTCGTAGCCGACTCGGAAACAGCGGCTTACAGTTGCACCCTCATTGGTATGGCGTCTCCCCCTCCCCCCCCCGGCCCCCCAAGCGCATTAGCTGTCTATCAGCCGCCGCCACCTGTTCTTCGTTCGATGAACCCACGAATATTGGTATGGCCCTCAACGCTGCCAAAGAAGCAGCGTTTGGCCGCATTCTCCCACAACACAACGTCCAGCTGCCGAGCGTAGTTGAGGACGTATTCGTAGTCCGCTTGGGACGCAAATGCGGTATATAAAAAACCTCCAGGCCGCGCGAGTGACAAGTTGAGTGTTTTTAACCGATACGAAAGTGCGGAGAGACTGAAGGAGGATTTCCCAGCTTACCTTCCTGCGTCTTGATGCGGTTACGCTCTAGCTCCCATAGTCGGATCTGGTCTTGTACGGTCACAGGGAGCAGCGGCTTCTGTAGGACGTCGGCAAGTCATCAGTAGTAGCCGTCTCGTCGGCGTATACGACGTACGTTCTTACGCATTTGCGGATGTGCATAGGTTGTGAGGTAGCTGATTATCTGACGACAGATGAAGCCATTAATATCCTACGATAAGCCCACACTCTCCCCCGTTCATAGAACGGGCAAAAAGTGGCTTAGGGGGTTTGCCGAGGAAAGAAGACAACAGACCCCGGCTTTAAGAGTGCTCAAGACAAAAGCCGACCCCTACCTGATCCGCAGTGATGCCATTTACGAGGGCCTTTCGTACACTCTCGCGTGTAATCGAACCCACTACAAGGTTCGGGAAACGCGATTTCACGAATACAAACAGGTTTAGGACCGCAGTCTGAAGTGGGTTATCTACCCAACCGAGATCAGGAAACGAGCATGCAATGTATTGCAATAATTGAGCAATGCGCACCGGTATACGCGTAAATGCGGTAGTTCGTCTCAAGTACAATGAACCCTTGGTCCTGCGCGCCGCTGGCGTGAGTGGCTGTAGGTAATGGGGGCACTGAAGATGTCAGCGTTGTTGCCAAGCGCGTCGGGATAAAGCGACGAGAGGATGCCTAAGGAATTATCTTGTTAGTCCCACAAAAACAAAATCACGTGGAAGATGCATTTCGCCTTGCGTTGCCAGATCAGACCATAGTCACGCAAGTCCTCCAGCATTGCCCGCTGTGTATCGCTTAGGCTCTCAGTTGAGTATTCCTTGTGAAACCATCCGTCAATACTCCGAGTCGGAGCACGACGTAAAAAGCCCTTACTCGCCCAAGTTCCATGTTCGACAACATGAACAGGAAGCTGAGCACTTCTACGAGATCCATTTGCCTTTCCTGATTGTGACCCGGATGGCGTGATGAGAAACCGTTAGAATACGATCAGAAACACTGCCCACACCTCGACCATTTGGAGATACTGTAGCAATAGCTCCCAAAGTTGGGCATGGGGCGTGTGTAACAAGAATTGAAATCCAGAAGATGTGATCTGAAGCTGGCCCCTGCGAAGCCACGGGATTAGGCACATTTATCGCGCGGAACGATCAAACGCTCTGACTGGTTCATCGCCATGAGGCCGTTGCGCTGCAGGAGAAAGAGGACACCCTGAGAAGGCTTTACGGGCATCTGACCGGTACCAGAAGAAACCATATAATGCAGAATAGTCTAGAAGCAGTTAATGAATAGTAAGGTCCGTGCCTATCGTACATACCTCCCAGCGCTCAAGAGCGTATGCGTCTAGTGCATCAATAGTTGGTGCGGGGCGTTTTTCGTCCGGTTCGGCTGGAACACCAAAGCTGACGCTCGCACCACTGATGGGCAATTATCCGTAAGCGAACAAAGATAAACAAGTGCAACAAGGTGGTTCGGATGTACCCTCCGGTGATAGCGTGTCTCATGCTCGTCTTGAATGCAGGGCTCAAGCCAAGTTTAGTAGTTGTATTGTTTGACAGAATGTGTAATCGAGCGAGCCAGGCGAGGGCATCATCGAAAAGCCTGATCAAGTAGACAATCGAATCTAACCAAATGGAAAAGTGGATATGATGCCCACGTTTTCCCTTCTTTTGTTACCCAAGAAGACATAGTGGAAGTCGGTATAGATGATTCGAGCCACAAAAGGTTCATGACAAGTTGCCGTTCCACGGCTCCCAGGAGACTTAGGGTTGCATTAGAGCGCGTCCAAAAGGATTTATCATATTCACGCCTACCGAAATATGGAAAGGCATGAGGAAGGACGCTGGTACATTCGAGTGAGAGAGGTTTGAGACTGGGTCTGAAGAAAGGGAAGCAGTGCATGGAGGCTGCGTTCTTGTTGCCCTTCGGTCTTTCCAGTGGCAGCGGTCATTTTTAAGTCCCCTCCAAAGCTGATATAGGTCTCGTCGTTGCCTTGGTTGCCTCGGAGTCTAAGGAGGCGTGCCCGCTATGTGGTTGATGCCAGGGCGTGGCGTGTTCCAAACTTTTAAACACCGGACTACAGCGCTCAAACGACCACATTGAAGTTTTAAAGTTTCAAGTTAACAAAAAAAAACAAAAAACATGTTACATTTGCCATAGTCCTTGTCGCTCTAGACTTTGACAAGGTTCACCAATTACATACATCTGTGCTACGTAGTAGATCTTAAGAAACCATCTTATGTTAGATAAGAATAGAATAAAAACTCTCTAAAAAGAAAAGAGAAATTTCCATTAGTTAGTAAACAGTAATGTGTTGACAGTTGTTAATCTCGTCCTCGCACTGCTCAAGTCAGACATCCTTGGAAGGACTCGTACCCTCATCGTGCCGACCCCCACCTTGCACCCAGCGCGCCAACCCAAGTGGGAGGTGGTCCACGCACTACTCAGCTAATGGGTTCAGCGAGTAAGAGGGGAAATATAAGGTGTTTGGTATTGGGGGAGTACTCCTTGGGGAGGGCACTAGAGTGGAAACTGCGAATTTCGGCATTGTTTCATCTTCTTGGCAGTACGAGAGACGAGAGAAAAACATTACGTCTAGAATAAAGAATGCTCACCTAATGGATGAGACCTGGAGAGAAGTAAGGCGATAAGCATACAAGATTAGATGGATAAAGAAAGAAATAATAGAGAAGTTGATCAGACAAAATGGTACTGGCAAGCACACTGCGCGTCTGGAAAAGACGCATGTCTGTTGCGAACAGACAACCCTATTCCTCGGCATAGTCGTGTAGGACGGGGAAGAGAATAAAGTCATCTCGTGGAGAAAGAAAAAAAAAAGAATGGAAATCAATATAACTCACAGATGGATGAAAAAAAGACATAGACACCATCGACATGGACATGGACAAGCGCACAACCAACCAACCAACAAAAAAAAATAAGCGTTATATAAGCCGCCAGCCAAGATGATATGGTCCGTGCATTTATTACGTAATTAATATATATAGTCATATCACGTGACATCGGACAGAGACGCCGTCCTACGCCCTTTAGAGCTTAGAGCTTAGACATCGACACTGACGACGACAAAGACGACGACGGCGGTGGCGGCGGTGGCGACAACGCTTTTTCGTAACATATGGATGGCAGGATGCCAGTCACAATTGCAAGATCGTCTACACCAACTATCCCTATTCTTCGACCCCGCATACACCAAGAGGTTATTGATGTTGATGGGCTCGATGATGAGCAGACCCAACGTCCATCTCGACGACCAAGACGCCCAATTCAACGAGACAACCCTTCTATAGTCACGGTATCATCAGACGTCATTGTACTGGACAGCGACGATGGTATAGAAGCTGGGCCACCCACGCGCCGGAGACCTCCAGGTGAGACCACACCTCTTACCTTTTCCGTAATTTCCGTGTCCTAATCCGGTTATTCCAAGGCGGTCGAATACGCTCTCCTCCCCGCCAATTCAATCTGTACAAACACCTCCCCCAGTGCCACCCATACTGGCACGTCCTCGTCCGCGCCATCTACCAATATTTTTTCCTCCAGATGTCATCCGACCAAATGTAGAGCCTTTCGCGTTCGAAAGGGTTATGGCTACTCATGAGGCCAGGCCCGCATCACATCCTCCTCCTGGCAACGCTCCACCTTCACGTCATCGTCCTGTAATTAGTCTGGGCGGTGGATTTATTTCGCTTACTTATCAGCGTGAGGCTGAATTACTTCAACGTCAACAAGCGCAAGAACAAGCTCGCCAGCGTTATTTTGATCGTTTGCGGATTGCGCGGGGCATACACCAAAGACACGGATTTCTCTCGCAGACCATCGGGCGGATCTTTCCGACATGGCTCTTTGGCGATCCGACGGAGGAAGAAATGGTAGACGCACTCGCCTTCTCCGAATTAACCGCGGCGGAAGCTGGTCAGTCTGGTTTCGGAAACGATCGGGTGCAACCTCGACGCGCGCCGCACGAATACCGCGTTGCCTATACCCACCCGTATCCCCCTACTCCTGGTTTCACACACAATTTCGAATCCCCTTCACCCTCCGTCGCCGTTATTGACGTAGATGAGGACCCTGGCCCCAGCACCAAATCCACTGGATCCTCGTCGGCAAATAAGGGCGAGGACTTGAATACACTTGTCTGTGCCCGTTGTCTGGACCCGCTCGTTTTGGGTGGGAGTAACATGTCAGAAAAAGAGCGTACTGGGCGTCGGCTTTGGGGCTTGCGCTGTGGACATATACTCGATGGCAAATGTATCGTTGGGTTAATGAAGCCCCGATCTACCCCCGGTCTAGATCCACCGACGTGGAGGTCGTTAGCTTCGAATCTCCTCATGACAAGTTACAAGGGCAGGACGCCCTGACCATACCCCAGTCCCAAGCCAGCGCGCATGGTCCACTGCTAAGTAATGTCCAGCCTCTTGATGCGAAGCCGTCCACGCGTTCTGCGAAGGCAAGAGGGAAAACCCGCGTTATTGATCATCCATCTGAACCCTCGCGGCCTACTGAGGAAACGAGAGAGCAGGCCGTCTCTCCAGAAAACACTTCAATACGTTCGCGCCTACGCCCGCGGAACACGGCGGGACATGTAGCTCGTATATCTTCATCTTTACCCTTGTCATCCAATGCCCCCCCTCAGCCTTCAACGCAACGTACTGCGGCCTCCGGCAACCCTATTGCCCCTTCGGTACCACTTTCCAATACGACGCATCAATCTAAGAGGCGATCCAAGGGTAAGGGTAAGCAGAAAGCAGTGGAACCATTGATTCTCCAACGATATGAGTGGCGTTGCCCTGTTGCCCTTTGCGAGCGTCTGCATTTAAGCCTTCATATTGAGTCTCAGGGCTGGGTCATGGACGAAACACAAGGCGCAGTTCCCATTTTTGCGTGATCGCGTAAGGTGAGCTGGCAATGACACCCATGATGAGTTTTCTAGGGCTTACCAAACAGAGAGACTGTCCTTCAGTTGGCGTCTGCTTATTGATGACATGTCGTGGGGCCATGTGCTCCCTTCAGCATGGGTGTCCAGATGAGCAAACGTCGATTAATAATACAACTCTTTCTTACCGCATGGTATACAACCCACTTGGCAGCGTGCTATGGTGCAGGTGCAGATGTCACTGCTACCCACGTCGGCCTCAAGCTTTTTGAATAACCGCACGTGATTCATGTCTTGGCCACCAGGAACGGAATAATGAGCCATCAGAACATGCACTTTAGGGTTGCATTATGCTTGCGGCGTTGTTGATCAAGTTACATTCAACTTGTTGCAAGATGTTGGCAACCATCTGTCTTGATGTCTTTTGATGACCTTTCGTTTCTTTGTTGGCGTCGTCGCGTTAACTGCATCACGGTTCTTATATTTTCAGATCAGCCTACTTGGGATTGCCGCTTCCCTTTTACCGAGGCGTTAACAAACCATCAAACGGCCGCCGCCATTACTATCCTGTGAACTACAAACGCTCAAATGACGAGATCTAGACCAACCTCAACAGTGATGGTTAGGCACGAAAACTCCATGGTAGCGGTGCTCAGCTTCAGCACGCAGCGTTCATAACAGGGGCTTCATCTGTACATTGCCTCGGGCCCTAGGTAACCAAATGGCACATAGCTTCGGGTTTTGGAATCTAAGGCGCTCAACCCCCGTCTCAATCAGACACGGAGATTCCCTTCCTCCCCTTCCCCTGGATTTGTGAATGTTGCAGCATTTGGGCTTCAATACCGCCCACGGAGTAGGTTCTATTTTCGCGCTGATATCGGTACATTGCGATTTCGTCGCGAAGTATGATACACCAGCGTACTTTCCATGGGAGGGAATTAGCTCGTCCGATTCGCTCCGGCACGACTTCGCAGTCTCAGAGTGTCTGATAATCCTGCAAGATTGTGAATTAGTCTTAGCACGTCACCTTTTTGATACGCTTTAATGACTCTGACTCGTTGTGTCGCTCCGATAGGGGACATGAGCAAGATGTTGCATTGCATGGGAAAGTCCACCATGACCACTTCGTCCTGCCCAGCCAAGGGTAATCACGTGATAAATTTCAGTACACCTCGTGTGGAACTTCTAGCGCTCAAGAGTTCGCACAGCGGATGCTCATTCCCGCTCTTCGTCCACCATCTATAAACCAATATGACAGGCACCAACATTTTCATTTCCCATGAGCCAGGGTCTGATTTGGAAACGAGTGTCACAGCTGCTTGCCCTTTCACAAGCTCTGGGTCACTCTGAGGGCGCTTAATGATTATTGACGGTCAAGGCGTCGCACATGGCGGTCCAGGTTGCAACAAATTGACGTTGCGTCCATCCTCGGCGCGGGGAAGAAGTTGATCGTACCATTTATTTCCATCTCTTTTGATTGGCTCGTGAACTAAATCAAGAATTCGAATTCTAGGGCTGATATTTCAGAGTTATTTCTGACGTACGTACTCAGCGCCAGCTGCCAGCGCCGCAAGTGCACCAATCGTTGTCCTACCGTGTATCAAGATGCGACTCACAATGCTGTTCTGGCCATCTTTCATTGTTGGTTGGAAAGCTGATCGGGAGTAGTTGTTGACACTTGGGGGAGGGAGAGAGGTGGCAACGTTCACGACGGAGACCTCGTCCTGCGCGCACATTGCACCCGCTTCGTGGCTATCCTCCCCCCCCCCCCTTCCCCCCTTTGCCCTTGCCCTTCTATGTATTGATTTCAAGATTTGTGATGAAGCGCTTATTTCGTTTCGTCCCTTTCCTTCTCCAGAGTCTCAGCATTGGAGCGGAATAGAAATTTGGAAACACACAACGTCCAAGAAGGTTTGTTCGTTCATCACAACATCATGCCAAACGAGACTTGAGATATGGCCGTGCGACATCTTGGGTCCAGCTTCCTGGGATTCTTCTTTTCCCACAGCCAAAGATATACTCCTTCTGATCGGCCCTGCCCCCCCCCTTCTTTATCGAGGTGTTAACGCAGTTGGACTTGGAACTCATTCCGTAATTGAAAAAAAAGCGAAAGATGTGTCTCTTTATGAAGTTATCATGAAATCATGAATCACAAGGTGTGGAACCCCCTTTTCCGAAGGCCCCTCAAAGCTTTGTTGAACTGCTGAAGGTAATCTCAATTCATACGTGTTAACGACGACTACAGGGATGTAGCACATCGTCTCGTGGTTTCATTTCCTATTCCTGGAAACGACGGTGAACTTTTTGTGGATTTTCGTCCAATTTGGAAGCTGGCTGCCGGAGCTCGTAATAGGACCGACCTTTCCTACTTCAAAATCTGTGGGTGCGCGATCTTACCCGGTGGAAACGGGAGCAGTTTGCTTTGGTAGCATCCTGTCACTGCCCAGCGCGCGCATGCTTGGTTGGCAGATCCAAAGGGAAAAAAATTGTCACAGATTAGGATGTGAACTCAGAGAAAAAAAAACTGGTCACATCTTGATGGACCTAAAAGGGCATTTGCACATGATTGGCGTCCTTCGTATCCAATTCGACGGGAGATAAGGTCGTTTGTATGACAGTTTTTTTTTTTTTTTTTGTTTGTTTTCTCCGTAAGTGTGTGTGTGAGAAGAACGCAAATCCCCCCCTTTCCCACCTCCCCACCACACCCCTCCACCCTTCTTTTAGCCAGCAAGCTATCTCTCTTGTTTGTGATTGTCACTCCTTTTGGGTAGCAGCATCGTGCGCGTGGGGGGGGACTTTCTCATGGGTGGGTGAATCTGGCGATTGTGTGTGTGCGATTGTTTCCGATTCGGAACGCCACCAAGTGTCAACCGCTGCTGGTGCTGGCTGCTGCTGGGATGATCTGTTTGTGACACACGTGCATACTTGCACATAGACGGCCTCATATAAAGTCACGTCCCTTAGATTTGTTCCCTTTTGATTGATTGTAACTAGTTTTTTATTTTTATTTTTTCCAACTGTTCCCGAAATGAGCCAAGTGATTATGTGCATATGTGCATGCATGTGTGCGTAAAATATCTTAATGACCTTTGGTTGGGCCACCTTACTAAAAAAGGGGGTCTTGGGTCCGACACTGCTATAACTAGGAGCGCTCGCTCCCGCCCGCATTCGTTCACGAGTGGGGGGGGGGGGGGGGGCTGTGGAGGTATTCTCTGTCTGACCACACTCATCATCATCAATAACACATCCCTTTGAAAAAATGCTTGACGCCTGGGTTACAAAGCTGATCCCCATCGGAAAAAAGGGCATTATTTTTGGTTTTTTGCCCAGCTTTTTTTTGAACCGAATAATCGACAAGGTGACCCCTTCTCATCATCATCACCATCACGAAAGTGAAAGCGCTTTTTTTTGCCGGCGCCAGTGCCAGTGCCAGTGCCAGTGCCAGTGCATGGCACGGTCCCAAACCTATTTGTCAACCAAGGAAGGAAACCCGATCTGCGTCTATATTTTGTCTAGGTAGTTTCCCTCCCTCTCTTTCCTCTCTTTCCTCTCTTTCCTCCTCCCCTCTCCTCCTCCTCCTCCTCCCCAAAAACCAATTCCTTCAAAAAATAAAAATAAAAATAAAAAGGAAAAAGAGATTCTCCCAAAGCGCAACTGAGCGTTTAAATAATTTTTTAAAAAGAGGTTATTCTTCCATCGTGACAAAAACAAGTCCGAGAGTGACTTTTTTTTTTTTTTTTTTCTTTCCAAATGACCTGCACAAATACAAGATAGCGGGGAAGGAGGAGGAGGAGGGAGGAGGGGGGGAGGGGGGGGGAAGGGGAAGAAGATGGGGGGGGGGGGGTACTTGTCAACAATCTCCCCCCCTCACCCCAGCTGGAGCGGGACAGTTCAAAATCGAGTTGCCAAGTGCCAAATCAATTATGATCAATGGCTGGCCTCACTCGAGTCAGGGGACCAGTACGCGCCGCGCCGAGATGTTCGCTAATGCGTGGGTGCGTGGGTGATTGATTACTCATGGTTTCTTAATGGGATTAAAGAATGTCTCCGTGTCCATTCGCTACCAGTCGCTTCCTTTACCAGAGAGAGGGGGGGGGGGGGCGAACAGATGCATGCGGTTCTTTCCTTTTGTTTTCTTTTTCTTTCTTACTTATTGTATTGCCCCCCCTTTCTTTTTTTCTTCCTTCCTTCACTGCGGATCCAAACAACCGATGATGATAAGTCACAAAGAAATATAAAAGAAAACAATAAATACGCCACAAACTTCTATGACGTGGTGTTGGTGGTTGTCGAAAGGGAATCATTAATGACTTTAGCGCCATTGGGCGCTTGCATGAAGTTTGCACACGCGTGGCTGGAACAACTAACAAAGCAAATAGCAAATAGTGAGTTATCATCACACGCTATCTCCGACCAAGAAAGGAGAAATGAAGAATACATCTACCAACTACGTTCTTCTCTAGCATGCGGTTACGGGGGTACGGGATATTATAGTGTGTATGGCATGCTATGGCACACATACGTTCTTGTTGTCATTATCAAATTGGCTCTCTCTCTCTTTTCTTTTTTTTTCGAAAGCTGACCGAGCACCCTCCTTATCAGTAGTGGTGTGTCACACAAACGATATTCGGTTGCCCATCCCAAAAAAAAGCGCTTGGGGAGCACGGGCGCAGCTCGAAACGCTCGAAGGAGAGAGGCGACGCGTAAAACAAATTCCCCCTTCCCCTCAATCCCTCCCCCCCCCCACGCCGGAGGAAAGTTTATTTCCCTATCGTTCGAAATTTTATTTGCCGTTTTTCTCTCACACTCACATTCTCTTTTCGTTTCCTTGACCCCCCCCCCCCCATACCACTTCCCCGTTAATGTTGGCATTGCATTTTTTTTTTTTGGTTTTGGTCGCGCCCGCGCAGCACTGCCCACCTGCCCGCCCGTTCGTTTCGTTTCGTTTCGTTTCGTCCAATGATAGCCAGCGCCGCCCAAACTCAAGTGCGATCGTTGTTCTGTGGGTCAGCCCTGTAGATCCACATTGTACATATCTCTGTTGCTTGCTTGTATGACACCTGTCCAAGGTCTTTGTGTGAGAGCACGGTCATGGACGATGATGATGATGATGATGATAATGGTAATAGATAATTGATAATGACGATAGCTCCGTCATTAAGGGAGAACAAAAAAAAAAAAAAAAGTGTGTGTGTGAGAGAGAAATGAATGATGATGCTGCCCCGAATGCAAGTAGAAAGAGAAAGTCAGAACGAATCATGTCATTGTATGATGGCATGGATACACATGAGAGAGAGAGGGGGGGGGGGGGGCATTTGGAACGTAACCGCTTTTCCCTCTCTTCTCCCACCCCTTCTATTTTGTTTTTCCCAAACTTGAACAACTGACCGAACGGCGTTCTGCATATATATATATAATAATAATAATAATAATAACAATCCGACATGGACATGATACATCCTCGCTGCTCCTCGGGTATAGAAAGAAGAATACGCTACTCCAAAGTCTGAGATCGGCCGACCCATCCCCGCCCATCCATCCATCCATCCCCCCCCGTAGGTCAATTAAATTAGGAAAAAAAAAAAGCATTAATTTAACGTGTACAGCTAGCGGTCGGGGGTACAATTACAGCTAGAGGCAGAGCACCACATGCTATATGACAAATTTTAAATAGATAGAGCACCGCTGAAACACGCAAATCAGTTAGATGGGGGGGGGGGGAAGAACCGAATTATCCAAAATAATCCCAAAATATCCAATCCAAAATATGCCGCCGGCCGGGAGTCCGCGGCGCCACCCGGCGATTGCTCGACAAGTGTACAATGGAACCCCCCCCCCCATATCTGCTCTTCTCTCTCTCTCTTCTCTCTCTCTCCCAAAATAAAAAATAAAAAGAAGTGTAAAGGCCAAAGAACCTGAAAATGTGGGCGGCCCCTAAAAGGTCATGTGTGTTAATGATGGGAAATTTTTTGGAGATCCAGAAAACGAGCGAGCTCTTCGCAAATACCCTGTTCTAATGGGTGACCCCCCGTGACCCCCGTGCCTATCTCTCTCACCCCCCCTCCCCCCCCTCCGGTCGGTTTCGCTTTTATATTATAATTATACTTATCCATCTCCGAAATAAGAACAAGAAGAAGAGAAGAAGAAGAAGAAGAAAAAAAAAAAAAGTCAAACAGGAACGGGAATTGAGAGTGTTTGTGTTTGTGTGTTTGTGCGCGGGCGCGGGGAAGAAGAAGAAGAAGAAGAAATTGGAATGTGTATGTGTGTTGTGTGTTGTAGCGTCCGCCGCCGAAGAGAGAGAGTCGAAAGGGGATCCCCGTTTGGAGAGGGATGTATATACATACATACAACAAAGGTAGATATTGGTATAAGTTGTTCAAAAAAAATAAAAATAAAACAACGTGAACATTCCTCCGGTGATCACGGGTTTTTGGTTCAACGGGGGAGAGGGGGCAGGCGCGCAGTTACTGAACTTTTTTGACTTCTTCGCCCTGGAGGCGGTGGAAGAGGGATGGAAGATGGAAGAAAGAAGGGGTGAGATGGGAAAAAAAAAAAAAAAGGTAAAAGACAGGACGACTTTGAGAGAGATGGGTTGAGCAACCGAAATCTATCTTAACTTACCTCCTTTTGAGTGAGTTATGATTGGATTAGTATGGTGGTTTAGTTAGGGTGTTTAGGCACACCATCACCACCACCTTTCCTCCCACACCTTCTCTGTTCCCCTCAGCTCGACGACCCTTCCCCCCCCCCCCGTCCTAGTACACACAGTTGATCGACACGATGACTACCATACAAAAACAATATTATTATTATTACTATTATTATTATTCCGTTCACATCATCTCATCATCATCATCATCATCATCATCATTAATATCATTCAACCCACCCATCATCAACCATCACTCACACAAAGCAGGATCATACACAAAGTAGGATTAGTGAGAGCGCTGTACCCCTTCCCCCCCCCCCTCCCCTCCCTCTTTTTTTCCACGCTTGTCTAAAAAGTTCCATTTTTCACGAACGACCCACACGCGCGACTAACAAAACTAGTATGGGTAGCGCCGACCGGGGAGAGTGGAGGAGGGGGGAGAGGGGTTTAAAAAAATTGAATTTAAATTGAATTTAAAAAAAAAAAAAAAACCTGACCCAAATGGAATTGATTTGACTTGACTTGGCTGACTGATCAACCGCTGCTGCGCTGCCACCACAAGCGCGCCCGCGCCCGCGCTCTACCCTTACCCCTACCCTTACCCCACCCGCCCTTCGCGGAAAAATTAAAATTCCATTGGGGAAGAGAAAAGGATAATTCGTGGCGGGTTGTAAACGAATTGTATATATATATGTGTGTGTGTGGAGGACGACGGTAAAAGCAAGGTGCCGAGAAGAGAAGAAAGAAAAATAGCATTGGCACACGCGCACACGTATCCAAAAACAATTTGAGCCGACAATCTTTTTGTTTTTTTCTGTTTGAATAGATAGATAAGACGTCCTCCTCACTCCTCCCATAAAGTAAAAGAATGTGTGAAGTGAGTTGAAAGCTGGTTTTTTTTTTTTTTTGTTTTTCAAAAAAAAAAAAAAGAAAAATAGGTCTCCTGTTTTTGACTTTTGAGAGACTTATTTTTTCTTTTCTCTAAAAGTCAAAACAGGAAAATTAAAATAAAATGAGTATTTGGATGGATATGGTGGAGGTTAAAATAAATAAAAAAACAAAATATAGATATAAGAAAATAAAGAAAAAGAGTGAGCTTATTGAGAGGAGGAGGAGACGCCAGTGGTGATTCCCAATCATTAGACCATTCTAACGGCGATCAAAACTTTAGAATCGCCGCGCAGAGAAAAAAATGATGATCCAATCATTATCCATATCATATTTTTTATTGTTTTTTCTTTTCTTTTTTTCTATTTTTTTCTGTTAAAAAAATAGGATAGGGAAATGTGCAAGTTTGTTTTTGTGTTTGTGTTTGTTCGTCGTCATCGTTTTGGTTATCAAATCAAATTCTTGTTCGTTCCCTCTCTCTCTCTCTTGATCTTTTTTTTTTTTTTCTTTTTTTTTTTCCTTTTTTGCAGTGCCCAGGGCGCAGTGAACAGTTCAAGGTAGTGACCGGTGCAAGCATCGGCGCATGTCGTTGTCCGGTTGTAATTCGCTCATCCGGTTCTGTTGACCGGCAACTTGGTTAGGAACGGTATTACGTTACGGCCGTGATAACCTACATGCATCTTTTCGCTGGGAAGCAAGCAACTGTTTTCTTTTTTAAGAGGTACGTACGTACGTACGTACATACATAGGATAGGTAAGAGACAGCGGCGGCGGTGGTAATGACAATGGAAGTGGCAATGACAGTGGCAGCGGTAAAGATCATTGAATTGAAAGGATCGGGGAATGAATTTGAAGGAAATTTCTCGAAGGGAGGTTGGATGGAGGAAAGGAGAAGGAGAAGGAGAAGGAGAAGGAGGAGGGGGGAGAGAGGGGAGGGGGAGGGGGGAAGGAATGTATGGAACCGGTACTAGCGTCTATGGCGACCTCGGGAGAGAGAGAGGGGGGGGAGAGAGAGAGTGCAAGCTGCCAACTTGGCTTAGGTAGGGGGAGATGAACAATTCCGCCGATGCGGCGCCGGTAAGAGTTCTGAATCTGAACTGAAATGAATTCGAGCGGTGAACGATAATTGGAGGAGTTTGAAGTGCACTACCCCCCCCCCCCCCCGATACTGCTCAACCAATCCACATGAATGGGGGGGGGGGGTCGGGGATCTGTCGGTCCGTGTGGGGGTCAAAAAGTAGATTGGTGTATTGATGGGAAAATAATAATTTAAAAAAAAGGAGAGAGAAAGGGTCAGTGGTGGGATGATGATGAGGCTTGAGGCTTCTCAGGTGCCGGGTGCCAGGTGCCAGGTGCCAAGTGCCGGGTGGAGGGTGCCATGTATGGTGATCTCGGTGGCAACGCCACCGACCACGATCGCCCAAAGAGTTGAGGTCACTTTGCCCTTCATCTTCTCAACAACAGACAATAAAAAGAGGGTGAAGATAAGAGCAACAAGTTGGTAGTTGTTCACTGCTAACTGCGCGCTGATAGTCCGGATAAGGGGAAGAGGATTGATAGGGACGTGTTATGTGTATATGTGTATATGTGTATATGTTTGTTTATAATGTCCAATATCCAGTCCAAAAGCTGTAACCAAACCAAAAAACCAACTACCCAACCCATCCATGCGTTTACGGCTGGCTTGGCTTGGGAAAAGATGGACTCGGTTGGTGGTCGCGCCCGCGCCTTACTTGAAAGAGAGACGCCCAAGAGAGAGGCGCCGAAAGAAGGAAACGTACTGACCTGACGGAACGGATGGTGCCGTGTTGTGTCGCGGGCGGGAGAAAATTGGGCGAGATGCGAGATGCAAGATGCGAGATGCGAGATGCGAGATGAGAGCGAGCGAGGGAGCGAGCGAGTGGGGGGGTTGGGTTAGATATATATCAAATGAAAATAAATAAATAAATAAATAAAATAAACACGCGAGATATGTTAGGCGCCTATTTTGGGGGCGGGAGGGCGCGGGTTTTCTTTGCACAGCGAACCTGACTTGACCTGACCTGACCTGACCTGACCTGACCTGAGCAGAAAAATGGAGATGTTGTTTAGAGTATCGTGGTAGTCAATATGGGGTGATGGAAAGACATGGATCCGATGAGACGAGATAGGTCGGGAATTCGACCATCTATCTATGTATTTTAGAAAGGGGATATCGCTTACTCGAGTTGAGACTGGAGACGTGATTCTTGTTGATTGGGCATCTGACTTTTTTTTTATACTTTACTTTAGTTGTTGGTTAGTTGGTGGTTGGTGGTTGGTGGTTGGTGTTGGTGTTAGGTTAGTTAATGAGATAAAGATGGGTGTGAGAAGTTGGTTCTATGGATCAGCGTCGAGGAATTGCGTGAGTGTGAGTGTGAGTGTGTGTGTGTGTGCATGTGCCTTTCATTTCCATTTCCATTCCCCTCCCTCCATCCACTTCCACCCTCACCCTCCCCCTTCGTCTCCCTCTCTCAATCTACTCTTCTCCGGGTTTTCCCTCCCTTTCGTTTCCTTCCCTTCCTTCTCTCTTCCAACTGACTGATACATGTTTGGGTACTACATACATGACATGTCACCGGAGAGTAATGCGGGGTTTCACAGTTTCAGGTTTACTCGTAACACAAGTTCAGTCAATTAAAAGTGTCATATGTCATATGTCATGTCATATTGTTGTGTTGTGTGATTTTGATGTTAAGATCATTCCCAAACCAAACGCGATGACAGTGGGAACAGAAGAGGGAGAGAGAGGGATGAGAGGGGAAGGCAGGGAGAGAGAGGGTGGGAATGGGAGTGGGAGTGGGGGGGAGTGAGAGAAGTGGGAGAAGTGGGAGGGGGTTTGAGGCTCAAGGGCAACACCCACACCCACACCCACACCCAGGACAAGACAGGGCAGGGGAAGGGAAAAAGGGAGATTATTTAAAAATCAAATCAAAATCAGATTCCTTTCAAGATCATAAAGCTTACATACGTTTTAAGGCCACTCTTATGACCCTTTCCTCCGAATAATTCCAGTGTTTAAACAGTCATGGCCTTAATCTATAAATCTACTACAAAGATCCTTTCCTTTACTTCATTCTTCCCCCGAACCCCACTATGCTTACCGACGACCTCCCCTGGCCTGAACTTGGTAACGTCTCTCGAGGCGCTACAAGAGGCAATCAAGGACAGAAAGGTGTCTTGTCCCCTCCCAACCCCGACGGACGCTCTCTTATTCAACTTCGTGTACAACCCGGCGTCCTCACCGTCCTCTTAAATAGACAAGCCACAGAGTGGTATCGCACCCTTGACACACAAGTCAACCATGCTCTCAAACTTACAAAGACCTATTGGCGTAAAGCTCGTCGACGTCAAGACTATGACCCTGTCGCCGACCAAGACCACATGGAGCTACACGAATGGCTTCAACAACTCAAGGATAAAGTCATGTCCCACCTCGAACTCCTCATGCAACGTGGCGATATTAAGGGTCCTCCCTACATCATGCCCGACAATGTCGAACTCACCTTCCTCCGAAAGTTCATCGAGCGCCAAGCCGCAGGCATTCCGCATAATCCCCGACTTCGAAAAGCTTTCCTTGAGAATCGTTACACCGCTCCCCCCACGCGACTTCTTCCGCCCCCTCCTTCCGAATCCCCGGAACCGTCAGACGATTCCGTCCTTGACGGTACTTCCAGTGACGATGGATGGGACGGCGACCGTAGGCATCTGACCCCTGGTTAGTTTTCTCCTCTCCCCCCTCCCTCCCTCCCTCTCTCTCCTCCCTCATCCTTCAACTCATCCTTCCATTATTATTATTATTATTATTATCACAGATCGCTCTGTCTCTCGCTATTCTGGGCCCATCTCTACCGTCTCGTATCCAACCCCTCCAATAATAAAGTCTAGCCCTCGTCTGGCCAGCATCAGGTCTCTCGAAGAGGAAGCAGAATCCTCCAGTACGTTCAGCCCCCTCCCCTTTTCCCACAAAACTTAATAAAGAACTCACAACTCGTTGGCAGGTGTTCATTTACAAGGCGCTCGTAGTGCACTGCGTCGTGCTCAGAAAGCAACCCATGAATCTTTTGCCGCCTACACCGCCTCGCTGGACACTGAACGCCGTGTGTCTCAAGAGGTGGCCGCCCTAGAGGACAGGCGCGATCATTTTTGTAATTGCGATCATTTGCGGTTCACGCTAGTCTCCATCACTGACACTTTTTTTTACCCCCCGCCTCTCTCGATTACAGTATCATTGATCCTGCGTCAAAACCAGCGCTCACAAGGTGCGAACTGCCCATTCCCGGGCTGCGCATGCGTTGATGGCGTCCCAGACTGCATGTCAACGTACGCCCGCAAGGCGCCCGCCTACGATTCCGAACACGCGCGCTACCCGTCATACACTGCCCCACCACTGCCCCCACCACCGCCGTCATCAGGAAATATCCCGATGATGCGGTCCGCGTACACTTGGGACGACCGTGAACGAGATGACCTAAGCTCTCCACATACCTCAAGCGCCAGCGCCAGCGCGGGTGGATCACCGGCGCGAAAGCACGCACGAACTTGGGACTCGGAGGTGAGGATCAATTTGTTTGATTGCTTGTTTTTTTTCTTCTCTATCGTCATCGGCATCGCCCAGCAATTGTCCGGGAGGAGAGAGGGGTTGTAAAGACAATCTCCGGATCTCCGTGATTGGGACTGCTTTGCTTTTTCGGAAACATTTTTCTGAGATGAATTGTCAAAACTGACTTTTTTTTTTTTTTTCGTTTTGAACCTGAACAGGAACCGCCGATTCGCAAGCGTCTCGCAGGGTCCGTGTCGGGATCGCCTCCGATGCACGGGGCGTGAGATAAGTTACTTCGGGGACTCATTTCATCCTACCCTCGTCTAGCCCCTCTCAGTTCCCCCGGTTGCTCAACCCTGCCCTTCATTCGCTTTGCTAATATGCATGTGTCAAAGAAAAAGAGTCCGGGAGAAAAAGGCAAATTAAGCGGTGTCGAGATAACACCTTGAAGCTTGACGTGGAGATATTATATGAATGATGCCCTGACTATGATGACTTGTTTGAAACTGACTTGGCATTTTGTTTTTCTTTTGAACTGATTGACGAGTCCTATCGCTGGTCGATATGATGCCATCACCCACCCACCCACCCACCACCACCACTTCCCTTTATCGTCACCATCATCACCATCACCATCATCATCATCATCATCATCATCATCATCATCATCCATCTTCGTCTTGCTACTGTATTGTATCTCGCACGCTTAATTTTTTTTTTCTTTTTTTTTTGGTGTTGTAGTTCTTATACCCCTCCTTCATCCTGTGTTAACAGCAATATATATGTACAAATCAGGGGTTTCTATTTTGTTTTGTTTTTGTTTTTTATTACTAGAAAAAAAAGAATTAAAGAGTTCCAAGTCATGGATGGTTCAATCATTTAAAAATTGGCGTGGCGTCCTTTGTGTGTGTGTGAAAAATTAGTAAAAACTGCTTAGCAATTTACACGTGGGAAGTTCTCTTTCTTGAGCTGCTGCGCGCTAACTACTTACTCAGACGCGACGCCATCAAACGCCACCGCAGCGACGGCCTCAATTGTCGGGTCGGGGGTTTGTAAGGGAAGCGAGAGAGTGAGGGGCGGGGGGAGGGGGAGAGAGTGCGGAAGGTTTAGCGGACCGAAACTGAGGGACTTTTAGCGGGTATTATCACCAACGTACACAACCGCCGTTTTTGGTCATCTACCACCACCACCACTACCACCACCACCACCACCCACCCCTGTCACTCGTTTCTCGTTTCTCTTTTCTTTCTTCTTTTTCTTTCAATTGATTTTTTTTTAATTCGGTTTCTCACAATTCGGTGCGGCCAAAAAAGTAAATAAAAAAAAAAGAGAAAAACAAAGAAAACAATGACACACCGCCATGGACCGTATATGGCCGCCAACTCCGTTTTTTTTTTCTCTTTCTTTCTTTCTCTTTCTCTTTCTCTTTTCTTTTTTTTTTATTTTAATTTCATTATTTTCGTTCGTTCGGATCATTTGCTTCCAAAACGGGTTAATGTCTTTCCTCACCCTTCTCCCTCAACCCTCCCCCACTCCCACCCCCGCGCCCGTCCTCCACTCGTCCGTCCGTGTACTTTACCTACTTCTCTAGCTCGCCTCCCCAACCTCCCCCTGTTTCCCTCGCTACCCACTTTACGCCGTACGCGTAATTTCCTTTCGCCCATTCGGAAATTTCGGTTTCATACATCCGGTAGTCTTTTCGTTCGGAAACATTTCTTAAAAAAAAAAAGAGAGAAAACGCCAAAAAGTAATTCGTTTGGTCGGCCGGGGTGATTACTCGCGTGAAAGCCAGTATAAACTATAAGCGCCGACTTGAACAATCAATCAATCAGTGGGTTGATTTGTATCTGTTTGCAATTGCACTTTCTTCTTATTATTATTATTATTTATTATTATTATCTAAAATCCCCCCACCCCGCGCGGGGTTATCCCGCCCTTGACCGCCACACCGTTAATAGACTGAATGGCCGACTTGACACTGTGCATCATTATCGTTTATTGCTTCCATCGCATCATTATCACCATTCATCTGGAATAGAGAATGCCATCATCATCACCACATAGTCACACACCCCCAGGGACGACAACAATTTAAAAAATTAAAAAAAAAAGAAGATAAACACCCCTCCCTCACTCCTCCTCCCCATTTATACACCCACTTATTCATTCGTTTCGTATCGTTTCATATCATTCATTCATCCAGTCATTTGAATGTCTTTTTACACAATTCAATTATTCGAGTCAGTCATTCATAATACCCAAATCATTTCAATATATATATATTTATATACAAATTTGTTTTTTTTTTGGGTGGGAACGAGTGGTTTTCTTTTGGTCACTTTTATTATTATTACTATTAGGCACCGAGTGAATGTTCAGCATATGAATTTTTTGAAAAAAAAAAAAGAAAGTGTCTAGACCCCATACGCCTGGCGCCTATTGTGGCGCTCATTTCATTTTCATTATAAAGAAATGTGTGTTGTGTATACAAATGTAATTGGCAAAAACCACCGGAGGTCGACCATTCGTCCATCGTTGTGGCGCAAAAGCCGTGTTGGCGGGGGGGAGGGGAGGAGAGGTTTGTAAGTCAATCAGATTCATTAGCTTAACTGGATTAAGCCGTGTACGGGAGGGTGGGTGTGGGAGATGATGTTTTCTTGTCTTGTTCTTGTTCTTGTAAAAAAATATGATGACGGTGACACGGGTTTTTTTTTTTTTTTTGGAAACGAACAGGTGATATTTTTGATTGGCGTATTTCTTTTTCTTTTACATTGGCGATTTCCAAGTATTTTTATTTTTTATTTTTTATTTTTGGGAATTGTGTTGAGAGTCCGCGCCGCGTGGTATGGCGGCGGCGAGTGACCTCGACTCACTCCCCCCCTTGTGCGTGAGATGATGAAAAAAAAAAATCAATTGATGACAAATTTATCATGATAACTTGATTTTTAAACTTTCGTGCACGTGCAACAACACACTGCGTAGTGTGTGTGTGGGTGGGTGTATGAAGGAGTATGCCACGTACGTACACAAGTTCCAAATATGCGACTAGAATGAGACGACTTCGAGACTAGAGTGAAGGAAACAGGATAGATTGGAATTTCGTGTAACGCGTCATTTTCTCCGCGTGTACACAAAACCTAATTCCCTCTCCCCCCCCCCCCCTCCCCCCCTTTGCCCCATTTCACAATCACAACCGCTGTGGCTAGTTGCTCCTACTTATTTATTTCATCTATTCTTCTTTCCCTCAGCGCGCGATGACGTTTCACAGAGGGGGAGAAGGGGGGGGGGGAGGGGGGTTGGGACGAAGTGTCTAGGTCTAAGGATGTGACACAACTATCTTGTTTGTCCAGAATCACAATTTCAATGATCTTGATCTTGTTTTTGTGTCTATTTAGAAAACAGTGCGTCATGTTTTTTCGAATTAATTAACCCTCTTCCTCCCTCCCTCCCCACAACCCTTCACCGATCCTTTTCTTTTTTTTTTTTTTCCCAATATGAGGAGAAGAGTCTGGACAATGACGCAAGCCGGGGGGGGGGAGGGGAAATTAATAAAAAAAAAAACAATATTTTTTGGGGATTGGCGTCGTGTTATTCTGGACGCAGTGGCTCAAGTCGCCCATAGAGCAGGCGCCTAGATTGATTTGATGATTGATTACATGCGTCATTTTCAGTTTTTGTGATTATCATGTTTTTATTTTTATTTCTATCTTTTTCTTTTTCTGGCGGGAATGGGTGTGGGTTTAAGGAATTTTTCACACGAGAATAAAATAAAAGCAAAGAAACGTGAAGCGTTAGGGGGCATATATGAGTTTGTGTGTATGTGTGTGTGTATCCGTGTATATAATATTTGTTGTGATTAGATCAACGAAACGGAAAAAAAAAAAAAAGATAAGGAGATCGCCGTGACACTATGATGATTCCACCAATGCGTTATCATATCACGTCCCGTGAAACCCTTATCACTTAACCGCCCGTCCGGAAGCGCGCGTTGTATGCATGACTGATTGTACTCGTGTTAAGGTACAGGCAAATCCTAGAAATTCCCGATGGGAAGTTTAGGAAGCTGAGGTAGGGGCGTGGGGAAAATAAAAAAAAAAGGGAGCAACGAGTGGAGGTGGAGAGAGAAGATGGTGGCGGGGGAAGGCGGGAAATGGAAATTAAAAAGGTTCTCGGAGGAACTGTAGAGTAATATCTATACACATAAACATCTTTGCTTGCCCAGTAGTTTCGGACCGAACCTGAGCTACCCCCCCCCCACTGATAGATGTTAAGCGAAGAAAGTGTATGGCCGAACGCCCGATTCGCATGATCGAGGCGTGAAGGGTTAGCTCAGTATAAGGAGGGGGGCAGGGGGACTCGGAGAACACAATACTCGTTTTACGTGAAGGCAAAACCAAAATAAATAAGTGGAGGTGGGGTGGACAAGAGCGCCTGCTAGAGCTGTTACTTGCGGGTAAATTTAGAAAGGTAAGAATAAAAAAAAAGTAAAAAACAAAAATGAAAGCAAGTTTCATTCAATTTATCATATACGTACTTAGATAGAGATGTGACACCGGTTGGCTGTATGGTATGGTGGAGCAAGTAGGAATCGCATAGACCTCAAAGCAGCAGGCTGACATGTAGTAGCGCGAGCTGGGCTAACATCTCAGTTGAAAAGTCAACCGCTTTCTTGAGAAAAAGAACCAGGCGGACATCCTAAGAGAGCCCTAGCACATAATGATCCTAAACTGAAGAAGAGGTCACATCATCGCTGCTACGCAAAAAAACAAAGAAGGAACGGATGATTTCGTTTCCTTTGGTTCGGGTAGACTCGGAGAGAGAGAGGACTGTACAGTCTGTTTTAATTTGTGATCTACCCTCCCGAATTTTCCTAATTCATTTGAGTCGTTGCCTATGCCTTCTTTTTCGTGCGCGCCGCCAACTAGAGAGGAGGTTCAACATCACGTGATCACGTGATCATAATGCTGACGCTGATCTTAGTTTAAGATCAGGAAGGGTAGGTGTAGCACAAGCACATCACATCACAAGGGACATTGTGATGCCAACATAAGTAGCAGGGGTGGGCCATGATACTCCAAAATTGCTAGTCGTTTCCACTGTGCTGAGTGTGTGCCGCAAGAAATCTCATCGTGATAGCACTCGCCCCTATCCCTCAACCAGAGGTAGTGAGAATTCCGAACTCACGAATGGAAAAAAAAAAAGGATTGGGAGGGGGACAGAGAGAGAGTAACCTAATCCCAATCCAGTCTCGTCTTTGCCCTCAGTTGCTTCGTCTGGCTGCGTTTGTCCTTTTGTAGCCGACGCTCTGTGTTTGCCATCCGTTCTAGCCCCCTAACCCGCTCCCTCTGCTCTTTCGAAGGCTCTGTTTGAAAAGGCCGGGAAGCGGCAGAACAAATGAGGGTATGCAACTACAGAAAACGATCGGGTTGTCAATATCCGGGATGCCATCGGAATGATTGATGGATTCCGTACTTTCCACAGGCAGTCATCAACATTCTGTGCCTGCGAACGATGAAGTGTCGACGTCAAAAGAATGGAACGTGTTGATTTGACGAAATAAGGCTGGAAGTTATCAATCAGTACCAAACATAAAAAAATCTTCACACTGGACAGGCGCCCGAACTGACCGATTCTTCGAGACCATCACGCGCCCATATAGGTATCCAGATTGAGTCCAAGGCGCATCGAATGGTTGCCTTTGTATTTACTTTGTTGACGTTCTGTTCCATTTATCACCGGCGTCATACGGGTACAACTACATGCATGATGTGTTTGAGGACCAACCTGACCACCCGGACCGGAGCTTCGGGAAAAAGCGATGTTGACAGCCGCTCTTGGTATTAAACATCCTCTAAAACGCTTCAGCCAGTCACGGGCGGCGGCGGTATCTTTCGAAGTTGCCAGATTTGAAAGGGGGGGTGGCGTTGGCAGTGACGCGGTTCCCATGCTGTAATTAGTTCGATGCCGCGTAGTGCGGACGACTAGCTGAGCAGGAGCTCGTCTAGAAACCGCTTCGAGGGTGTCCCGCAAGAGTGAATTCAAACGAGTAAGAAGCATATATGCTTTGTATGACAGTGACGGGTGATATATGGTAGAGATCACCACGGATTTTAATAGGAACGTTAGAGAACAAGTCGGTTTGGCAGATGGAGAAAATTCTGATTCAAGTTATCGATTAGTGGTAAGTTTAAACTGTGCTCAGTCGCAATTGTGTTGCAAGTTGCAGTTGCAGCAGCAGCAGCAGACAGGTTCTCAGTGAGTGAAAACGGCAACTACCGTGACGGCAGAAGCCGACGAAGCCAAGAATTAATTAGTCATCAGTATAACCGTATAATCAAAGTAGGCGTGGGAAAGAAATCGTTCTTGGCGGCACCGGCCATCAGGACTAGTCGGGGGGTCGGGGGCATCTGTCGCCGTTCCGTTGCCGTTGCACATGCGCAGATGTCAAAATCGTGGAAGTTATTGAAAGTGGAGCGAGATCTCGTTCATTACCTCCCGCTTGGTCGACAGGAACTCAGTTTGTTCTTTCCCCGCCGTTAGGGTTGGTCATGTTCACATGTATTACAGTGGCGTCAACCCATGAGCTCTTTTTCAAACTTAATTAGTTATACTGCAGTCCGGCAAGGTAGGCTCCGTTTCAAGAGTCATACCCATTATTTCAATGGGCCGTTAGGGCGTGTTTTACTGGTCTAGTCAACGTCAACGTAAAACCCAAGGGCGGCCTATCTACATATTTCTGCGTTCAACATCCGAACCTTTTTTTTTTTCTTTTTTTCAATAAATTCGATTGACCTTCCGTAGCCCTTGATGAAAAAGAAAAGAAGCAGTGCCTCTGTCAATGGTGTTGTGTAGTGTGGTGTGATTTTCCGGGACGTACTCCGATGCACCCATTTCTGGCTGCCGGTTAGCTTTCTGGTGGTAACAACATCATGGCCCGGAATATCTGCCTCTAGATCTCAGGGACCCTTGTTTCCCTTCCCAACTATTGATCTCAGTTCGTTAACCCTGCAGATTGCTTGGCTTTGGCGCCTTTCTACTCCTCCGCATCCACAAAGGTGTAGGACTCAGTGACTCTTCCCGTCTACCGAATTCCTCGCCTTACCTCTGGCTTCGTTGAATGCAAATTTAGAATGTAAGAGTCTCATGAGTACACTCGGCTCTGTGGGCCGTGCCCTCCCCCTCCTCCCCCCACACTTCTTGCGAGGCGCTTTTCATCTCAAGCTGTTCGAGCGCTTACAAGGCACGCACGCTCGCTTCGCCTTGTTTGTTTGACTTCTGGTCTAAGCGCTTGTCCTTGTTTCGGAGATACTAGCCTTCCTTTCATCGGATGTCGTCTGACGTCGCTGGACGGCGTGTCTTGGTGATCCAGGGAACAGTCAACTGTCTCTAAGGGGTGTCAGTCCCTCGCGTGAGACCAAGTGGTACGGACCTCGTGCCGCACGTGTGATTCATCTTCCTGACTGCATCGCGATCCGACCGTGGTTCTGTGTGTGGGGGGTTCGATGGACCAACAGCGCGCTTGACCCTACTCATGTCAATGCGATGTACTCACCATTTAGAGGAGGTTTTTTACAACTACTGACGCAGATCGATTCAGGAGTGATCGAAATACTCCGCTCTGTGGGATGCGATTGAGCCATTCTGGTCTGACTAGGGTCGGGTAGCCGAAGGTCGATTGGCTTTTATTTCGATTGCCCAGATGAGTGGGATAACGTGATGCCATCAAGACTTTCGATCGCGAGTTCTTGCGAGTTCCAGAACACCGACTTGGGTCAACTTTATTCCACATATTCCACGTTTTTAATGGGTCACCAACAGCTGCCGGTAGGCAATGCCTGCGGGAGGCGCTCCAGTGCGCATGTTTTTGAACGTAGAACAACTTGTTCGCTTACGCACTTGATCACTTCCTTCGGGGCCGCGAAGCGACCATTGAATGTCTCGTCCTTACCTCGGAGACATTTATTGTAGCTCAGACAGAACGATTTTTTTTTCAAGTCCTCATGTGCGCTGTCATGACGCCCCTGATCCCTACCACACGGAGGTATTTGAGGAAGGATATATCCGAGGAGAGCGAGGACTTAGTCGATCCCCCTCGATACCAATGTTGAGTGTCGGGTGAGAATCACCCACCTCCAATTCTAGGACAGTGGCGGAGTGTCATGGTCGTCTAACCACCTGGAGGTCCAGGCGCAGTCGAGGCATTGGGTTTTTCGGTTAACAACGGTGCTGTTGGCCCGAGGACTGATTTTCAAGGGACATCTATAGTCAAGAAGGTCTCATGTCGATTCTCTGCTAGAGCCATATGCGATTGTTCGATACACTCTTTCTCAGGCTAGATATTAGTTCATCTTCTTGTACGGAAGCGCAGTCGTGTACTTCGGGGATTTCTCTGTAAGCTGTCATCTAAATCCAGGGTTGCCTTAGCGCCTACTCTTGAGATGGGGCACTCCGGGCAGGAGCCATGCATACGCGACTCGTATGAAGATGGGGTTTCACCTCGTCACCTCAAGGACTTTCTGTAGACTCATTCCCCCCTCCCTTCCCCTCCTGGCTTCTGGCAGAGCTCCGAAAAGTTAGCCCATTTTCTATTTCACAGCGGTAGAGAAGTTGGAGTAGGGAACGCATTGAAGCCAACACCTGATATCTCGCCGAGACTTCTTTCATTATGGGTCCCGCCAGCAACGAGATCACAATGACCGAACGATCCTGGTATATTTGGATTTGGATACTGCGACATCCGAGGGTCCTGACAACTGCTGAATGTTGTGTTGCCGTGAGGGCTGGGTCCGGTAAATGGGTCCTTGAGAGCCGGCGAGTGTCTATCTGCAACAGCAATGATCCCAACGTCATCTCGGACATGGGAGCGGGGTGATGTGTTTTTCCTTTTTTTAAATTTTTTTTTTCAGAGCCGATGATGTCTGTGTTATTATATGCCCCGGATCTCGGCCCTGTCTTCCGCATGTCGTCCATCCCATCCCTTCAACTTCTACAGGACTTCTATAGGACGACCAAAAGCGAGCCGTCACTTCCGACCTATACTTCCAATCCAATATAAATGAGAATAATTCTCGCAGACATGGTCATCCATTTGAGTCATGAACTTATTGCATGTCCAGACAACTGATGGTTGAGTGGCCACTCCACTACGGCCCGAAATAACAATGTTACTTTGATTTACAGGCTTAATGAATTAACACCCATAACTCGGATATGGTGTAACGGCTAACATTGCCGCCTCTCAGTAGTTCAGTGGCTGCAAATTAAGGCGCCGTGAGTTTGCAGTCACTGAAACTTGCATCGCGGCAGCTCGGGGTTCGATTCCCCGTATCCGAATGTATTTCCTTTTTGAGTCGTTCACCTCTTATGCAACCCAACTTCACTCAAAAAAGTGTATGTATTTCATAACGTCTAACTCGTTCCATATTTTTACAGTTAAATAAATCAATTACATCTCCGTTGACACGACCTTCGACGGAAGTTGCTTATCAACTAGTTAGTACACGGTAGTAGACTAACGCCTCGCTGAAAAGAAACTGTCAGTCCAGGTGCGAAGGCAATCAATGTCAAATTCAGATTATGTATGGTTAAAAAAATCATAGCCGAAGCTCAGGAACAGCTTCTAGTTGATTGTTTTTACGATGGCTCATCTCGAAATATAGTGCAGTCCAGGAATTCTGTTGAAGACTTACATGAAATGATGCAGAATGAATGTCTGGAAAAAGGGGGTGATTAGCCATGTTCGAGACGCTTACGGTAGAAACGGAATAAAATCAGAGTGGGTTGCCCGAAAGAAGTGAGCTATGGCGGGCATTTTCGGCACTGATAGTACGAAGACCGTCGTGTTTAAGAACATCATGTAGGCTGCATCGAGCATCGAGAGAGTACGGAGTGTTGGACTCACCCTTCATGCCAAACCATGATCGGAAGCTCGACTCGAAAGTCGTAAACCGAGGTCGTCCTGAAGGCATCGTCAGCCCAGAAAGTCCAGGGAATGGTTAAAAGGAAATCAGAAAAAAAAACCAGCCAGGTATTGTCGTCAATCTCAGACCATATTATACGGCCGAGGTCAGGCGGTAACTCCATAAAGGAGCATCATTGTGAAAAAAAGGCATGTGTATAGAACGCTTACTCATTCATTATGGGGGGTGGGTTCTTAGCGACGCCAGATCAAACGACAACGACCTAAATTCGTAGAAGGGTAGGTAGTATCAGTGTCCTGATCTCGGGGGGACAGAACAAGTTCAGATGTCAAGAAGGTGAGAGCATCGAGCATAAGCTCTCAGATACTCTAGTTTGAATGAAATTTGGATTCGTCCTAACAAGAGAATTTGAGGTTTAAGATAAGCTCACCCTTGCCCATGCGTGCCCCACATCTTCAATTTGGTGGCAAGACCTACGGTGCAAGTGGCATAAAGGTAAGTACATCGCTTGTGGCAAGGAGAAAATGTATTGGGAAAACCGATCAGTGTAACTATGACATATGTTTGGTTGGTCTTTGCAACGCCGTTTAGGTAGAACGACGGGCTCATGCGAACTCGGTAAGGTTCATCGTGTCGATTGGAAGAATTAGAGACGAATCAAATAACTCACTCACTTACAATGTGGTCTGGTCATGAGGAAAGAAAAGAAAAGTTGAAAGTTGAGAAAAATAAAATTTGTACGTAGGAGAATCATTTCTGTTTTAGGCATGTTGTTCCCAGGGCATTGTTAAGCACACAACTTTGACACGCGCGCTTTCAAAAATCAATTTCGACAGTAGAAAAAAAGAAAAGAATGAACTCAATACCGCGCATTTCCTTCCTATCAACGTCTAGACACGCATTATATAAGTCTAAAAGTCAAGTCTTCATTGTATCTTATCCAGGGTTCATTTAGCTGATACGGGTTTCACCGAAGGATTCTTCCGGACAAGCGCAACCCCAGTGGACCTTAGATATGAGGCACTCCATCCCAAGGACAGCTCCAAGACGGAGCGGCCATTGGTAATCCTACATGGGCTCTTGTGTGTGTTTTCCAATTTTTATCTTCATTTCCTGAAACTCACCCTCTGGTAGTGGCATGAAACGGAATTGGTTGTCTCTTTCAAAGGCTTTCCATCGTGACCTACAGCGATCCGTTTATACCCTGGTGTGTCTTACATCCTATTGGTCCATGTTTTATGCAAAATTGAATGGCCTTATCTGCGTCAGGATCTCCGCAACCATGGCTCGTCCCCTCACGCAATGCCGATGAACTACGAGGCAATGACCACAGATGTCATCCACTTCCTCCGGTCGCATTCGCTTTCGAATATTTCTCTTTTGGGCCATTCCATGTAAGACTAGGGTGCTCACGTCCTCCGACGCACACGTCACCGATGGAATGACTTTATCCTTATAGGGGTGGCAAAGTGGCCATGGCTGTTGCGCTCTCACCCGACCTCCCTGCCCATGCCATCGAACATCTTGTAGTGGCAGATATTGCGCCATCTATCTCCGCGCTTTCCCTAGAGTTCCAAGGTTATATCGAAGCCATGAAAAAAATAGAGAAGATTGGTGTTAGCTCTCGACGCGAAGCCCAGGATATCCTTGCTCATTACGAGCCCGTGGGTTATTTATAAGTGGCAAGTTACACTGCTTCCAAGAGGCGCTGACAGCGCTTTCCCCATTCATTCAGGACCCGATGACTCGCGCATTCCTTCTAACTAACCTTGATACAACTGTTCGGCCACTCAAATTCCAGGTACCCCTCGACATCATCGGTTCTTCCATCCCGGACCTTGGGAGTTTCCCCTATGAACCAGGTGAGCGCTCTTGGCATGGAAGCACGCTATTCGTCAAGGGCTCGAAGAGCAAGTACATCAGCAAGAACAACGTCCCTATTGCGAAAGAGTTTTTCCCAAGTATGTCTCTCGAGACGCTGGACGCTGGACACTGGGGTATGTGTGGACACTTATTTTTTGGAGGGAATGCTTATTAAATGCTGTCTGGCCTACTAGTACACGCAGATAAGTACGTTCCCCCTGTTGGTTAGGTTTACGTTGCGCTGAAGGCCCCTTGTAGGCCGAATGAGTTCAAGAAGCTCGTTGTGGACTTTATCACCCGATCATAGACACACTGTATCATAATGGCCCACTCGACCCATTAATTTCAGGCATTTACCCTGCCCTCGTCATGCTCACCCTATTACCCTCAGCTGGCTCAATCTGATCCTCTTATCAAACAAACAAGATATCATTGACGCAACGAGGGTATTGATTCACACAACATCCTATGAAAAAGCAATTCAAGCAGCCACTATCCATCAATCCGGTGATTCACGTCTTCACGCCTTCTCCTCTGCGCACCCCGCGTTCCAGGTCCACATCCCACCCGCTCTTGTCCGGCTCACGTCCATAGGAAGAAAGCGTATCAGGCTTCTCTGTCCCACGTTTCGACCCACCATGGCCACCACCACCACCCGTTAGTCCAAGTTTCTGCGGGAGCAACAGTGGGCGCATCCCGCTTCTACACCAATGAGCGCGTTCGTGCGCAGGCTCAGGTATGGGCGCAGGGGGCTGTATGACACTCATCCTAGCCGCCTCTGTCGCCTGATCCGTCTCACTCGCTAAAGCGCGCAGATATTTTAACTCCCTGTCTGCGCGTCGTGCGTACGATAGTTGCGGGGCCGATGCGGCGTGCTTCGGAGTGCGGTAGACCAATCCGGATCCCGTGCCTTTCACAATACCAGTGGCAGTAGCAGCTGTTTTGTGGGCGCTGCAATACTCATGTTGGGCCTGCCTCTCGCATTTCTTGGCGTGACTGCGTGGGGAACAATCGCATGCCCACGTCCACGCCGAAAGGTCATACGCATCGCCAAAACTGAGCGCTGCCCAGGCACCAGGAGCATAATACGCGCTTCCGTGCGTTCCAAATGGGTCCTCTCTTCGTCCTTCTCCACTTCCTTTCGTTGTTGACCCTCTATCAGTGCGAGCACGAGCATCTTCCTCGCTTCCCTCGTCATCATTGTTATTCATGTACCGATTTATCCCGAAGGTGTTCGGGCTCGATGCGCGGCGCGGGGCAAGCGGGAGCGAAAGAGAGAGCGGGAACGATCGTGAGAGTGGGGAGCGCGCCGTTATCGACGCGGAAAGCGTGCGAAACTGTATGCGTGGGCGTGGAAATGGGACATTACGGTGAAGGTGGAGGTGGTGGTTCGCGCGCGCCGTCACAATCACGGGTACTGTGTATGGCGATGACTCCGCTTCGTCGACGTCGACAGTTCCTGGGAAATCCAGTGGCGTGAGCGGCGTTACTGGTGGTGCGCTGCTGTCTGAACTGGAAGATACGCAGGATAGGGTCGGACTCGGCAAGGCGTGTTGGTGGGCATGGGGGTGTGCGTACTCACGCCCGGAGTACATCCCACTCGGCGTGGACGCATGGGAGATCGATAATGGCGATGGCGAGCGGCGTGCACCAAAGCCGAGTGAGGACGACTTCAACAGCGCTTCGAATACCTCTTCGACTCCTACTTCGACTTCTTCCCCTGCCTCTTCTCTCACTTCCTCCTCCTCCTCCTCCTCCTCCTCTTCCTCTCTCTCTCGATATTTGCTCACATCTCCCTTCCTGTGGCCAACCACTACCGCAGCCATGCGCGCATACATGGCCTGCTTCTTTGCCACACGGCGACCCTTCATACGTGCCTTGAGGTCGTGCGCACGTGCACGGGCCCACACTTTCGTCGCGGCCACCTTGGAGTTGGCCAGCAACGACGCTGGTATGTGATGACCACCCGCAATCAACGAAGATGTCGGCATTGGTGTCGGGGGTCTGTATATATCCATGGCGGTGGTAGTGCCGGCGGTAGTGGCGACATTCTGGCTGCTGGTACTGGTTCTCAATCTGTGGAAGCGGGTGGAGACGAAGAGACCGCGGGCGCACAGCCAAAATGTGCGCAGGTGCAGGAAGAGGACGCGGAAGATTGTATTCATCCGGGTTGACTATTTCCCTCTCTCTCACTCCCTCTTTCTTTTCCTTATCGTAGAGTTCCTGAAGGAGCTGAAAGGGTATTGAGGACGAGGGGAGGAGAAAGACAGAATCGAGTGACCTTGGTCAGTTGTCAGTGTTGTCAGCCTCATTCTAATGAGATTAGATAAGATCCCCTTAACAAGACAATCTTTATCCAACCTTTGGAACACATGTTTGCGCTGATCCACTTCGTTATTTCGTTATCGTTACGCCCGTTGAACCATTTCTCCACAGAGGGCGCTCGGGAGTCTCTTCCTGGTCAAGTTCTTGACATCATGGCACAAATAACCACATTCTTATTATTCGAGACATCGTATTGAAGGCTGCATACTGTTCTTACTAGTACTAGGAAGTGCTCGTGTCTGCGCCTTATCACATTTACAGTAGACCTTGCTCCACCCTTGGAAGACGTGTAGACAACCCCTCAGGTATTTCCCACTCGAGGCGGTGGCCTTGAGATGTCCGATCCGACATAAATGCTCTTGGGGCATTGGCTAATGCCGCCACCTCTTCCATCCCCTTCAGTCTCTTTCTCCTGGGAACCACCTTTTATCATCATGCATGCCTACATACTCTGTTCCAATGTCCCCTCAGTATGTGCTGTCCTCCCTGGGGGTTGGACAGATGGTGGAGTTGATAGCGCAGATTCGCGGCCACAGCGGCAATGCGACGACAACCTCCTTCAAAGATATCACATTAGTCCACAAGTTCATGCACCTCCACTTCGGACAAAACTTCTCTCCACGCTTACATATTTTTTTAGGGATATCATAAGTCTGAGAAATTAGACTTAGACTTTTGGGATCCTCTGCGTCTTGCAGCGCATGTCCTTGCTACTCTGCCGTCGAACAACAAGGCAGAAGTTGTTGATTTTATTCTTGAGAAGAAAATAAGCGGGGCTTTCCTGGCCCGCTATGCATACCAGTTCGACGAGTGAGAATATTGCATTATTCCCTCGCCTTTAGTAAATGAAGCTTATGGTTTTCTCGTTCAATAGGATGTTTCAAGAAGAAGACTACGACCTCGTAAGAAAGATTGCAAACACAGTCCCAAGCATTTTTTGGCTTCAGTGGTTTGAACCGTCAAGAAATGGGCTTTACAGACTTCGCGATCTAGTGGAAGATCTGCGCGGTACGTCCCTCTAACATGAAAATGACGCACTATATGATCTTATCTTGGGGGTCTGGAAGGAGTTTCCTTCATTACTCGACACAGCCATATCGAAGGGGAATTTGATTGGGATTATGATGTAGAATTAGCGAACACTGCAGATGGAGCGAGTCCTCCGGTCCGACCTTGCACGGCTTCCCTGTCTGAGAACGTGGGCGAAGACTGTCTTCTCACGAGTTCAACGACCAATGGAGATAATCTACCCAGTTCTCGCTCTCAAGACACCGCAACGGCAAATTTCGACACGAGGAACGATGGTGGGGATACGGAGTCAGGCCAGGCGTCTGTTTCGGGCACGCTCTACATCCCTGTCCACGCTGCAGAGATGCCCGGCATCGATTGTGGTTGTTTTACAATGATACTAGCATTCGCGTGGTTCTAATGGTACCCACGAATCGGGCAAGTCAAGAGCCACACCTCGGTGTTTACCCTGCGCTCGGTTTGTTCCTATGAGGTCCAGTCTTATGGTGGTTATATTATCTTGTCTTGACATCATACTCGCCTTGATTTCTTTCATAATTTGATTACGCATTAAAAATACAGGCAGGGATTAGAAAGGTGAGTAGACGGTGGCGAGCAGTAACGAACTCGATGGCGGGATAGGGATAACAACAAAAACATAAGCATACACAGGTTGGGTTGTCGCGAAGCGACGGGTAATACCACAACAACACCTAGAATGCGGTGTGTATTCACCTTGAACGACCAAGTGAGGAGATAGAGGTGGCCAGCGGTATGCATAACTTGTCGGCCGTGCCCAGGTGGGATTTTTGTGCCTCATCACCATTTAATGATCCGTGAACACTTGAACGCCAGTAGGAGTAACGTATCCCAGACGGGCATTGTCCAAGCGGATGGGAAAGTAGGTCGTCCCGCCAAAAGTTTGAGGGACGAATCCGTGATCTATAAATCCCGACAAAAACAGAGTCAGAAATATATATCGGAGATGTAGATGAGCGGTGTGAGACTTACGGGGAACTTGAAAGAGGGAGGGGGGCTGTGAGCTGTACGAGCTCCCGCTCGGGGGGAAGTATGCAGGTAGAAGCATCGGGCTACTGTGGAAGCTGTTCGACGAAGACGACGGCGTGGGAGGGCCGCTCGAGGCACCTGAGTCAACGCGAGACGGGAAACGGGAATAATCGTGAAGGCTGGGGGTGAGGGGGCGGGGGGAGGGGGGAGGAGAGGGGTGAAAGTCAATAACAATATCGTTCGTCAGATTGGGGAAGAGGTGTGTGTGGGAGGGGGAGGTGGAAACTCACAAGTGACAATCCATGTCATAGGGGCACCAGCCCAAATGATGCTCGAAATGCAGGCATGGGGTTCGCGCGCGCTGCTCCAGTACGTCGCGGGGCAAGAACGATTGGGATGGGGCAGCGTGCGGTCCAAAAGCCGCTTTGGCCCATAGGAATCGCGGGGGCTTGCCGGGATAAGTCGTGGGTAGAGTCGCGCCACAATTGTGGAGGAGTGGTGAATCCATCATATCGTATAAGTTGAAGGATTGAGAAGCAGGTATACGAGGGAGTTCAGTAATGCGGGCTGGCAAGTGGACGAACGCGCGAAGGAGTAGCGGAATATGCGTCAACATGATTGAGTGGAGGTAAGAAAGAAAAGAACGAACTGTTATACGCGAAGGAAGCCATCACTTAATTTTATTTGTTAAAAACTCTCTGTGGACACGAGGTGTACGTGATCTAGAACCAGTAGGAGGCGGATGGTTGTGATGAAGTTGGGTGAAAGTTGGCCGCCATGCAAGTTTAATTTATAGAGATGAAAGGATTAAGTGGCCAGAGCTGCGTCGCAACCACCTCATTCATTCTTGCTTGCAATGTTGATTTCATGGGAATGGGTCAATGGGGGACTTTGACTTTGTGACTTTGTGAACTCGCTGACCACAACAAAAGCACTCGGAACTGGAAAGCTGCTGAAGAGAGAGTGTGAGACCGACACCCCACGTGATCTGTGTGCCGTACCAAGGGCAAAAGCGCAGCGTCAGTCAGGTAACAATGGCTAATGGCCTGCCTGCCTTTGTTAATTAAATCTGTATATGAAATGAAAAGTCAAAGGTTCGGTACGCGCGGGCTATTGTCGTCTCCCATTGTTTTTCGTTTATAACCAATGAATGCATTATTGATCAAAGCTTTCTACGGGGTATGCTATCATCGGCCACAAGTTTCCGTGGTGGAAGGGAGACTGTGAGTCTCCAACTGAATCGGCATTTATGAGAGCACAGTTGGGGTTGACCAGGAGAATGGTTCGCGAAATGTGTAATGTTAAGCATAGAGAGGTGTTGTCATTTGACAAACATGTCAGCTAAATCCTCATTAGCTTGGGACCAGATTCAAAAGTAAGTTATGGAAGTGGACAGTGACCATCCGGGCGTCAAAACATACTGCATACTGAGCGTCTGTTTCCCCTTATCGGCGGCAATATCATTTGAGTCGGGCGTCAAGACCAGGGTTGTTGCGCCGCTCCCCTTGCCCATAAGTTTGATATAGAGCGTACCCAATGCTCCCAGTTGCTAATTTAGTTATACCCTCCTCTAATTTCCAGTCCCTTTTCAATTCGGCCTTGGCAAGCTACGCTGAGAAGACCGGGAAAGACCTTGCCAAGGATCCGCTCGCCATCACACTCCAAACTTGCGACTCCCCAGATGACATCCTTAACGCACTGCAAGAGCAAGCTCTAGCATTTGATGAATTTCGTAACGGCGATCGGAAGTTGTTGAAATGGCTCAACCCGACAGTTCACATCCTGCACGGACTATCCACTAGCGGGATCATCAACGAGGGGGTTACCTTCGTATGTCCTTGTCCTAGGCTTGGTTCGTGCTCTAAAATACTCATATACTTCAGGCTTTCCCACCCGCAAAAGTTATATTTGCTGGCATCGCCATACTGTTTGCCGTGTGTGTCTTTCCTTCTCTTCTGGAACCATATTAACGTATATCTGCGACTGCCAGACGGCCAAAGATGTTAGTGCAAGCTACGACGCGCTCGTAGAGCTCTTCGAATGCCTTGAAAACTTCCTCAAGCGCCTTAAGATTTACACCGGTATTCCGCCCACCCCCGCAATGACAGAGATCGCGGTGAAAATATTGGTCGAATTGGTCTCCGTCCTAGCCTTGGCGACGAAGCAAATTAAGCAAGGACGGTTTAGTAAGCTTTTCCCCTCTGGGAAATCACTCTTGTATTGACACATAGCAGAGAAGTACGCAAAGAAGTTATTGGGAGAGAGCGATGTTGAGGCAGTGCTCCAGAGGCTGGACCGACTCACCCAGGAGGAGGCTCGGACGACGGTTGCACAGACGCTAGAGGTCATCTACGGTCTTGTCAATAATATGAAAGTGGTCATGGACGGTGCGCATCACTTTCTCTTTGGCTTTGCTCGTCCTGTGTTGAACTCTTATCCGGTTAGACGGCAAGGCGTCAACGGAGGGCATCCGTCAGGCCTTAGGTATGTTGGCTTATATGTGGGTTTGAGTCTCACTTATCTGCATTTTAGTTACGATGCAGCAGACAGCCAATGACATAAACAAGATGAAACGTACGTCACACATTACCGCTATTTACCGTGGGTGGGGCTAAAATCGTTTTGTAGGTGATCAGCTTCAAAGAGACGTCAGAAACTGGCTCTCTCCGCCAGATCCGTCGATAAACCACAATACTGCACGTGAAGCTCATCATAACGGAACCTCCGCTTGGTTCATTCACGGAAGCGTCTACAAAGAATGGAAAACGACTGGTTCCTTGCTTTGGATCCATGGCAAACGTACTGCCTCCTAATTTGTCGCGTCTTCATTGCTACTTAATGACCTTCTGACTTACCAGCGGGCTCAGGAAAGAGCATCCTTTGGTACGCCGTTTTTTTAATCAAGTTCACCTAGGAAACTTATTCTGTCGGCAGTTCCACTATCATCCATGACATCGAAAGCATGCGAGAGGCTGGATTGGCTTCCATGGCGTATTCTTATTTCGACTTCAAGGACACCACAAAGCAGGACTACCGCGGATTGCTCGCTTCTCTCCTCTTCCAGCTATGCGGCCAATCCGACACTTGGTCTGACATCCTTTCTGACTTGTATTCGAAGCATCGTCAAGGCTCTCAGCAGCCCAGTGACACCACCCTATCACAACGTCTTAGTGCCATGCTTAAAATGCCTGGACAACCTGCAATTTACATCATCGTGGATGCGCTCGATGAGTGTCCCAACACTTCTGGGATGCCATCTCCTCGGGAAAAAGTCCTTCAGCTCATACAAGAGCTGGTCGCATTACATCTTCCAAATCTGCGCATATGCATCACCAGTCGCCCTGAAGTTGACATCCGAGCTATCATGGAGCCTTTGGCACCCCATCGTGTGTCCCTTCACGATGAGAATGAACAGAAGAAGGATATCATTGACTATGTCAATTCCATTGTCTGCTCCGACCCAAAGATGGCGAAATGGCGAGAGGAGGATAGAAAACTGGTGATTGATACGCTTTCACAAAGAGTCGATGGAATGTACGTGCCTCACCGTTATTATCTCCCGTAAAGCTAATCTTTTCAAACAGGTTCCGATGGGTTTATTGCCAACTAGAAACCCTGCGTCGCTGTTTCCCAGCGAGTATCCGGCGGGCACTAGGTGAGCTTCCCGCGACTTTGGATGAAACATATGAGCGCGCTTTGCTCGGGATCGACAAAGAGAAGCAAGAATATGCCCATCGTCTTTTCCAATGTCTCGCGGTGTCAGCTCGCCCCCTTCGCATCGAGGAGCTTGCCGAGATTTTCGCAGTTCAGCTGGATGCAGGCATCACACCCAAGGTCGTCATGGGTTGGCGCCCGGAGGATGCGGAGGATGCCCTGTTGTCTGCATGTTCGAGCTTGATCGCTGTTATCAATACCGATGCCTCCCGAGTCGTGCAGTTTTCCCACTTCTCTGTCAAGGAGTTCCTAACTTCAGACCGCCTCGCCATTTCTAGAGGGAGTATTTCCCGTTTCCACGTCCCCCTTGAACCTGCGCATACCATCCTTGCGCAGACTTGCCTTACCGTCCTGCTTCAGTTGGACGACTGCATAGATGTGGAGAGCATCAAGGATTTTCCTCTGGTTACCTATGCTGCCGAGAACTGGGTTAACCATGCTCGTTTCGAGAAGGTCTCCCTAGCCGTTAAAGATGGGATGGATCGTCTTTTTGACCAGGATAAGCCACAATTTTCTGCATGGCTCTGGATACATAACTTCGACACTCCTTGGCAGGTGCGTGGCTTTCAACCCACGCGACCGGCAGTGACCCCCTTGTACTATGCGGCACTATGCGGATTCCAAGGCCTGACAGAACGCCTTTCCATTGCACGTCCAAGGGACGTAAACTCAAAGGGCGGTAGCTTTACGACGCCATTGCATGCTGCCTCAAGTGGGGGCTATTCTGGGGTTGTACAAATACTTCTCAAGTGTGGAGCGTATGTCAATGGGCGGGACAATCGGAATAAGACCCCACTACACATAGCATCGCAAAACGGATATCTTGATGTTGTGCGGCTCCTCCTTGATAGGGGGGGATATACCGACACCCAGAAATGGAGAAACTGGAACCCCTTGGAATTGGTATCAAGCATTGGGGGACTCGGTGCTTCTTGGTCACTACTTCACCGCCGTGCGGATGTGGATGCCCGAGATAGGGAGAACGCGACTCCATTACACGCGGCCTCAAGAAAGGGACACATTCAAGTCGTGCGGTTCTTGCTAGAACGTGGTGCCGACGTAAGCGCAACAGAAAAGGACGGGAACACCCCATTACACTTAGCAGCCTGTAACGGGAGTGCTGACGTTGTACAAGCGTTGCTTGATCGCGGCGCCGACACGAGTGCCGAGGACAAACTGGGTGCGACGCCGTTACATATGGCATGCTCAAGGGATGTCATCAAGTTATGAAATTATTGCTCGACTACGGGGCCAACGTTAACGCGCGTAACGTAGACTCCAGGACACCCTTGTATCTTGCTTCGGAGAACAACGCCATTGATGTTGCATCGTTACTTCTCGAGCGTGGCGCAGATATCAAGATCAGGAGTACCTGGGCCTGGGCTCCATTGCACATAGCATCGTTGTGTGGACATGACGCCATGGTCAGCTTGTTACTCGAACACGGCGCTCATATCGACGCGCAGACCGGAAATGGCGAGACGCCATTGAAACTGGGGTCAGCTCAAGGAAAGCTCGAAGTTGTACGAGTGTTGCTCCTGCGTGGCGCAGACGTTAACGCGTCGAACAATGAGTACAAGGCTCCAACTCCGTTGCATACTGCGTCCAAGGGTGGACATATCGAAATTGTGAGGCTGTTGTTGGAGTACGGTGCGGATATCAACGCGCGGAACTCGAGAAACGAAAGTCCCTTTGACCTGGCATCTGGAGGAGAGATGATTGAGGTTGCCAAGTTGCTAATCGAGCGTGGTGCAAGTGTGGATCTGTGGAATAACTATGGGGACAGGTCTCAATTCGCGGAATCGTCGTCAGCAGCACGGCACAGTGGTACGTCCGATACCTTTTTGGAAAATAGCGCCGAGCGCAGGAGGAAGAGGCGATAGGGAGACATAGGTTTTTTTGGGGTTTAGTAAACAGGAGAACATGAGGAACAATGTATAATAGGCAGCCTAACGTGATGCATGATGTTGTACTAGTTCAAATAATATTGATTTTCCACTCCTCTCCATCATCCTGGTTATGATTGTCGACGAGCACTACCTCTACTTCAAGGCAGCAGGGCTGTTGGGCTTCGCCTCTTACTGCTGAAAGAAGATGCGCCGTCCGGAGAGGTCTAGCAATGGCGTGGAGATGATGCCGAAGTTGCACAAGTGTTTAGCGGACAAAGTAGGTTGCCGCCGGCCACTGCACGCACTGCACGCACAGGCCAACACGAAGGATCACCTGATGTGGGAATGAAGACCCTGGTGACGATAGTGCACTGAGCGTCTACCGTCCCTATCGAGCCAGCGCACATTGGACTGCCTTGCACTTGGTGGCATACACAATGGACATCTCGAGGTTGCCGAGGCGTTATTCAGATACGGCGCGCACCTCCGTGCCCGCAACAATAAAGATCAGATGCCTTACCAGGTAGCATCAGAGAGGGATCACCCCGAAGTCGCGCAGTTGCTATCGGATGACAGCGTTGAGGGAGCATGGAGTCTGGCAAGCGCGGATCGTTCTGTATAATGTGGTTGGATTGCGGGGGATCTCCTGAGCTGCATGAATGCGGCAAGCGGTCGATTTGTAGAGGATATACGGTATGTGCTGTACTTCGTACGATGAGATCAGACCCGCATGGCGGCGTCATGCAGCTACGCACGTTGATATTATGGAATAGTCAAGCTTCCCTATTTTCGGCACCTATTCAGTGGGGTTTAATTTGGACATAAGGCTTCAACCGTGTGGATCGCGTGGATACGTTTGAACATCCTTAATGAAGTGACGGGCGGCAAGTGACTGTCGATTTCCAGGAGATCATGTTGTAGGACTCTGGGCTTCTAAGCACCTCTTTCCTCTGTATGTTTCTGGGAAAATCTGGTTCGGAAGCTGCATGTAGTTAGAAGCCTGGAGAAGAGTTGTGGCTTCACAGGGGCATGCAGTGGCTTGTTCAGGTTCGGCATGTGCGCTCCTCATCTTTACCCGTTGCACGAGATGTCCGGCTAGGTATAGTGTTCTACATGCGTAGGGAATCCGGGTACATATGATGTGCGTTTTATAGATCCGAGGTGTCGACGGCAAGAAGCGGGGGAAAGGAGTAAGTATATGGCAGCGTCCTCAACGCTCTTCTCTGTTACAACGCCATCTTCCGAAGACTTCAGTCTTGAGCTCTTTGTAAACTTCTTAGACCTCTCTATTTGCGAAACAACAACTGTCTTTTCTTTTCCTTTGCCCTTGCGTGCAAAGGAATTGTCTCATCACTGAAACTCCGTTGGTGTTCGGAGCAGAACGGTAGACCACCGTAACAGTAAGTATACATCCGAGCGGTAAGCAGGCTTGGCACCCTGCGGCATCCTGACCCTCTACCCTACACACGGCACGGTTTAGGTGTGCACAAAAAGGTAACCTGAGCAGAATTTGTCGTTCCTTGTTGATGACATTGGCCTACATACACCATATCATCCCATCGGAACGCGGTGTCTCAGCTCAAATTCTTCATTTGACGAGATAGCCAATTGCACTGCTCCTTGACATATTGCTACAAAGAATAAGCACGGCGAAGTATTCATATAGCGTGACTCTTCAGGTCATTGAAAAGATGAGGGGTTAGGTGAATCAACAGCGGCACCGACACGAGCCTCATTTTGCGCTGAGAAGGAGCACGTCAATCGTGAGGTTGCGGAAGCGGAGCGATAGTGAAATTCCCTTCCCCCCAGAGAAAACTAGCGACTACTAGCACGGATAACGACGGACCCTCCCTTCTTCTGCAAAGCATTTGCTCAGATAGAGGTGGAACGTGGAATAACATTGAGACATCTATGCAGGACGTGTCCTGGATTGAGACTGTCACGTGCTTGCGAAGGGTTTGAGTGCGAGCCCTGCCATCCGCTTAGGCGCTCTGGACAATGTTACTGTTTTTTTTTTACTGTTACTGACACAGTTACCCGCCCAGGTAGCAACGAAAATACGGGGATTGAGGAAGCAGTAGCAAAGGAGAATAGAGATCGACAGGAAGATTGGATTGTGGACTGTAATGCGCATGTTCGATAAATGAAATTGGGAGTTCGGTAAGTCCTATTTCTACACCCAACACAATTTCTTGTGCCTAGAGAATCAATGGGAGTAACTCGCCGAGATGCCCAAATAGTTTCTTATTTCTTATGACCGTCAGGTGAAATGGCCCTAAGCATGGGCCCCCGGGTCCAAAGGTGGTGGTTCGCTCTAGCCGGACTTCATCGACAGACATCTTGGCTACTTACCAGTTCCTGCAAGAACTCAAGCTACATCGGCCTTACCTTTAAGGATCTCGAATAGATGGAAAATATCAATCAAATCATAGCTATTTTCGTGTCGCACGCAGCACCGCATGGACATTTGGATCAGAGCAGGAACCCGAGTCTCGTTCACGGCGCTACTGGATTTTTCAACCTTCAAGTTTGAATAGCTCGAATATCTCTTGTCTTTCATTGACGACCACAACTGTTCAAGTTGCTTCCGAGTTGCTGCTACTTTGGATTTAGTCGGCTTCGAGATCCGTACCGTACGACAGCTATACTCCATGAAAAGCGAGGACTTGTTGCTTGCTTGACCCATGCACAGGTCCACAGTGTCAAAGCTCATCCCACGATCTTGTATAAATGTGAATAAGTCGGGCTACTGCATTATTCTACTCCACCTGCTCCTTCTGTATAATTGAACTGCACACAACATAGAATATGTTTGGGTTGGCACCCTCCGCAAATCCAGCCTCCAGGATATGCAACACCGCCCAACGACAGCAATTCCCGCATTTCCAGGGAGCAAGCCCTGCTACCACATCTGCATCTCTATTTAAGGGCCCCTCTCCGGGATACCCGACGCATTGCCAGTTGTTACCTAGGGCAGAGCCAGGAAGTCCCACTTACAGAACCGCGCTATGTAGGCACTACGCCCTCAAGGGACGCTGCTCATACGGTGAACATTGCCGCTTGTAAGTGGCCCTCGTGTTCCCAGTTCTCAGTTCTTAAATTGTTCCAGTGTTCACGACCCCAAGCTACTGATTGCTCTTGGCCAACGACCAAAACGTGGCGTCCGGGTGGCACATTGCTACGAGTATATACAGGGGCTGTGTCATCGTGGAAGCAGAGACTGTGTCTTTATGCACCCTGTGGATCCCATACCCTGTACGTGAGACTCAAAACCTGATCGAGAGCTGACTTTAAGAGCAAAGATGGACAGATATGAAATATACACCGTGTCTCTTAGGGTCTGCATGCACACGCGGCGCTTTCTGTCCGTTGAAGCACCAAAATGTGACTTTTCCCACGCCCGACGAGCCACTCCTTGATATTCCACGCCTGACAACTCCACTTTCACTGCATCCGTATCGCTCTGCTGTCAGGGCCAGAGCTACCAGGAGACGTTCACGAAGACGCGCTCCTCCGTCACATTCTCCTGTGCTCCCTCTTTCGCAAACTCACTCCATAGGATCCTCTAAGACCACTGAGCTTTACATGGAATCGCAACGGGAGTGTTCAATGCCTTTGTCCGGTTTCCAACCCTTTACAGCGCCAACTGTTCCCCAAAAATCCTCTCTCAGGGAACTCCTTGACGAAATACCCCCCGTCCCTTTCTCTCGCTTTCCGCTTGTTCCCCTTTCTGGAAAGATCACGCGCTCTGTGGCGTATGAGGACTTGCCGTCGGGTGCAAAACCCGAGCGGACGCTACTCCGCAGGCGAAAGGTGTGTGACATGCCCAGGAAAACGTAAAATTCAGAAGTGAGTTCATGTATGCAATTTGTAGAGCTGGCCCTGCTTCGAAATCCACCGAACATAGGGCGAACGATGGCTCTACTCCATTTTGAGTTGTACACTTGCGCCCGTGACTTACAGGGGCTGTACTGTGAGAGTTCAGCCCCAACCATTTATGTAATTTTCGGATTTCTTTGTTCTGCTATACGTGGGCTCATATTCATCGAATATAACCTTCCATATACCATACATGGGCCATGGCCATCAATGTCCTGCAGGATGTATTCTTTTTTTAATCCAATATATAACATGCATGCAGTAACTACAAGAGTGTGTTCTCTAAGAGCAACCTGAGTCGCAGGTGGTGCTTCACGAGTTATGGAGCCGAAGAACAAAGTATGTTCACAAAGATATGGTCAGTGTAACGGGTGCTTCTATCCCGCACTTGCAGTGTTAGATTAGATAAGATGTAAAAGTCATAGTAAACTCAGAGGTGATGAAATCCTAGTCGGAAGCTGCCCAGAACACAGATATTAATGCACACGTAAGGCTTGAAGCAGTCAGAGGACTCTGCCTTGCTTATGCAGCAAGAATAAACCTATATTGAACTTTGCTAAGAGCCTACAGCCCCAAGAGGACAAGATCAGTTGGGCCTAAGTAAATACAAAGATAAAGCGATAAAGCGCACCTACAGCCCCAAGAGGACAAGATGGGGTCTGCAGCGTGCTTCAGGGTGTCTTTAAATAAGTCCTAGTACTATTCTAACAAAATAGCAAAACAGATCGAGGGTGTGATGTAAATCTAATTAGTTATCAGTAGCTACTCTCCTAAGTACCCTGACACATCTTATTTACTAACGCGCGATCGTTTCTGCCCGTCTGGCATTATCTAAAATACATACTAGACTACTTTAGACTACACTATAATCAGATTATCAGTTTGTATTACTCAAACAATGGCCGCGTGTATCTATAATGTCCATTGCTGCATAGGGCAGCAACTACTTTGCATCGCGTGGACCGGGTCAGATCGGTCCGGACTCCTTCTTATCTTATCTAAATCTAAGAAAGTCGACTTGTATAACACGCGCGCCCTCAGGATGACTTTCAAGCGGTCCGGGATGCCAAAGATGCGCATCCAGGACAGTCAGGTTATGTTATGTACAAGACTGGATATGGTCTGGAACTGTGTGTATGATGTGCCACTAGCGATATCGTCTTTCCAACCCTGCATCTCAGAAAGCTGATGATCTCCCAACTTTTCTATCTTGTACACTATCCAATGTAGGCCAATACCCCCCACTCCATAGATAGTGTTGTATTGAGTAAGGTCAAACTGCCCCTCTATATATGTTGTGAGGTCATCCCAGATCTCATCCTTCCCAGCCATTGTCCATTTGTTGGGGTGTTTGAGCTTGACTATGAGAAGGGGGTTTCGTTTTTTTCCGGCATGACATACGATGATGTATTCTGGTTTCCATGACTCGATGATCTATAACATAACCTTGGGAAGTGGGGAACCAGTGTGTAAGGATGCCATTATAAGTGACATGGAACTTGTCTTCAGTTGCACCAGGACCAGGCTGTTGGCATACTCGGCTTCATCCTTAATGGTTTGGTTGTATGGCATCATAGTTTGATATAGCTATTGGAAGATGTCAGAATTAAGAGAATTGTGACAATGTGTGGGGAACATACACAATCAAGCATTGGGTTCAATGTCAAGATTATTGACAAAGTCCAGGTGATTAGATGCTAAAGCGATAGGAATGACGTATGTAGTAGTGACGTCATATGCGTTGAAGACACTGCTTTGTGTTGGCTAAACACACACCCCGCACCCCGATCAAGGGACCTAATGCAGGACCCTGACCCACACACTTGAAAAGATAATGGCCATGTTGGGGATTGAACCCAAGACCTCTGGACAAGCCAGGTCCGGTGCTCTAATCACTGAGCTACACAACCTCATGAGTAGAAGCTCTTGTGGATCTTAGGTTCATAGTGGTACATAACCTCCTATACTAAGATCATGCAGAGTTGCATTGTGTGGCACCTGACTGTGTCAACACTATGGACATTGAGACAAGTGGAGAACATGGAGTAGAAAAAGAGAAAAGAAAGGGTAGTATACAATGACATCACAGTGAAGTGTAACAGTTGCAGACTGATGATGGGCTGAATGATTGTCGATGAAGTTAAGTTATCATGATGATATATCGCCATCTTATAGTTAGTGTTCTCATGTTCTCATGCTTATTCACTTCCTCCACTCGTTTATGATATTACATCGCTGCCTATTACATTTCAGAAACGTACGAGACCGTAAAGGAAGTGAAGTAAATGAAGACAACTAAATTCAGAAGGATTGGGTCTGTCAGATTACCGGTACACCTATAAGGCATTCTTCCTTCACCCTCGTCTTGCCATCAACATCATACGAAAAGATTATGCCTTTGGGCGCAAATACCCTCTTCAAATCCCCATACATGCCCAATACCTCCTTCAAACGCGTGAACTGTGGTGGTACTATCACCGCCATGAGCTCTTTGAAATCGTATACTCTGACACGGGTATCAACGTAGCAGCATAGAAACATGCGATCAAGGCTAGAGGAGTCCTCTAGGCTAACCAGGGAAATGGGCATGGATGCCTCGGATTCGGCATATTGCAGGAATTGTTTGAAGGACAGAACCCCTTCAATACCGTGCTGACATTGATACCTCTCGAGAGCATCCGCAACTTCATATCCAATAGCTACAATTGGAAATCCACCCATGGTATAGAGTTGTCAAGAAAACCTTGTGGGAGACTATATAGCGAATTGCTACAGTAATAGAGTCAGTAAAGGAATGCTGTAGCTACAAGTGAGAATAGTACTAACCTCAGTCTTTGTGGTAGAAGACTGAGGTGCTAAACTAATGCAGTATCTATCTTATAAATGATTAAACGTGTATAGGGGTTGTTGGTTCAGGCCTGCATCTCCGCTATCTAGCGTGCTGGCCGCTATTCTAACAAAATCCTTTACTAATTGAAATGCTTACCTGAGTTAGGGGCCACCTCCCCCGGTACCCCCACCAGGTCGCGCTCCCGCGCGTCCTCTCGGGCGGAACCCTGTTCGTCCTCAACCGCCCCACGTGGCACTGAGCGCAGACGCCACGCTGGCCCTTCTGGCGAGATAGGCGCGTCGCAATCGGAGGAAGAGCCCATAGCTCACCCAACTCTCCCCCACCACTGACATCCCTAAAGTGGTAATATTGTCACACGACTGTGATTTGTAATAGTATTTATTTTAAAAAGGAAGTTATCGTTAAATATTTATTTTAAAAAGGAAAGTTATCAAAACATCATTACAAATCAAAGTCATGTGACATGTAGACAACGTTTTCAACCTAGCTCATGTGACGACCTCACCCCCCTCACCTTCCCTCACGCACTTCTCCACTGCCCCCTCTACTCTGACCGTTGACAGGATCTCCAATTCCTGCCTGACTGGGCTCTGGAACTTGACCCACCTCCATGGCACATACTCTTCACTTGCAAACCTTACATTGAGGATTTGCTCACCTTTATCCAGGACATGTGGGCCTTCACAAGGCCTCCTTCAGTGAGATGACCTCGTGAGCTGGATTAAGTCTGAGTTGGACATTGGGTAGTATGGGTAAGTTCACCTTTCTTCTCCAACACACAGGCTCTCTTCCCCTCTCCACCCCTTCTCTATTACACACTGTCTCATTTCCCTCTACCAAGAGGTTTCACACATGGTGGTTCCCACCCTTCTCTCATGTTCACAACAGTAGTTACTATGTACTGGTAGTAGCTGCATGATTTGGGCAATGCCCTGAAGTGTGAATAAAATTGATTTCAAAAAAGAAAAAAACCTAATAGTGAAAATGCTTAACATCCTCCCTCTTCCTGTCCATGCAATGGACAATAACACTCCTGCTACAAAAAAATGTTCCAAGGCATGGTGTAAAAATCTTGTACCTTTACAATTACTGCACAAGACTTGTGACCACTGTTGAAAGTGAGATAGGAAAAACAAGAAGGCCCAAAGAGTTCATGAGAGTGTGAAAACATGTGAGAACACCAAGGTTCTTATCTAATCCTTATCTGATCTTATTCCTGTTGAACCAGAGTACCAGTACAGAGCTACTGGAGATTGGTCTGACATAAGATTGTGATCATGTGTTTCAGAGATAATGCAGCCAATCACAATCACTTAGATACTGTTGAACCAGAGTACCAGTACAGAGATACTGGGATAGTGGTCCAACATTATTGTGATCACGTTTAGATAACATTAATTGATGAGATCAAAACATGTTTCACATTAATTAGATAACTGAGTATAAATATCTCAGATTGATCATGTGATTTGATCACATTCATTAACGAGCGAGATAACACATTTGTTTTACTTTAGATTAGTAGCTGATAATAGTACATCTAAAAATGTATATAAAGTCACTAAAACTGCTATAGATGAAGCAGTCATTATCACATTATTGCAAGCAGCTAAGTCTCTGAATTAACAAGGTGAGATAGATAGTAGTACAGTAGTATCTAGAATATAAGCCTGTGCCATGCCTGTTCCTTCAGGTTATGGGCCCTGGTGGGCATCTTGCACCTTTAATGGCTGCAACAAATATCCTCTGTGCCTTCAATGGCTGTGATGTTTTTCTGCGCCTATGTGGCTGCAAAATAGATGCTACCAGTGAATGCAATGTTCATGCGCCTTTAAGGCTGCACTCCAAAATGCACCTTTAAGGCTGCATAAGGCTACTTAACTCACCATTTGCACCTTTATGGCTGCATTAATGAATTCTAAGAGCCTGGGTGTTACATCCAATGCAGGACGTTCCACACAATGTGTGTGACAGCTTAGTTCATAGGTTCAGGTAAGAAACCAATAAGGCTTCTTGGAGTTCAAGTGGGACGAGTCAAAGTCAAAGGGGCTGTACCCTGAGATGATGTTGAGCGGAAGAGTGCCAAAAGCACTGAGATGAATGAGTCAGAGATCCAAAGGAGACGTCCAGAAGACAAGCACCGATGTATTCAATAAGTCAAGTCTGGGGTCTACAATGTAGCTACAGTGGACTTATATATGTAATCGAATGGGCATCTATAAGATAAGATAATGGAGTCAGGTGGGCCCGAATATATGAAAGCAGAGGGCATAAAGCCTGGCTTCTGATAGGGTATTAAGTAAGTGTCCAGTCATAAAGATAATGAGATAACAAGATAAGAGGTCAGACATAGGTAAACAGCGAGACAACAAGTCCAAAGTGAGTCATGGGGATGGGAGTAAGGCACGTGATGGGTCCCAGGACGGAGACATGATCAAGAAGTGCAGGGTAGGCGGTAACGAGGGGTCGTCATTGGGAAGGGTGAAGAAAATGGGGTTACTTGGTAGAGATTGTAACACTGGGCCTTTGTTTTGGGTTTTGAGTACCAGTTGTCACATTCAATGCTGACCATGGCTTCTTTTACAGAAACCAGTTACTCAAACCTTCTTCAAAAACCCTTCAAATCTTAACCAATGTCATCCCAACTCACCACAGTTGTTCCTGTCTTTGATGGCTCCAACTACTACATGTGGGCCAACATCATGAAGGCCTACCTCATGGCTAATGGCCTTTGGGAGATCACTGATGGCTCTGATCTTTGCCCTCTTCCCAAGGATCCTGCCAAACCCACTGAGGATGAAACCTCCCTTCAGAAAGAATGGGATCGCATAGACAATAGGGCAATTGGCACTATGGTCCTGAGGTTATCTGCTTCTATTCAGCATGAACACACCTCTACCAACTCTGCTAACAAAATATGGCTGGGTCTTAAGAATAAGTATGGCTCTGTAGGGCCTGGTGCGATCTTTAGGGACTTCAAGGAAGCCCTAAATTTTCACCTGGATTCTTCCAAGCACCCCTTGCCCCAGATTAACCATCTTGAGGTTGCCTTTGAGTGCCTTGAGGCCAACAGTGTCACCATCCCTGCCATCTTGCAGGGTATGCTCCTACTCCATATGCTCCCTCCCAAATGGGAGGCCCTCATCCCCACCATTCTTGTCAGAAGATCTCCTTCCAACATCAATCTTGCTGTAGTCTGTGATGCTGTACTTGCTCAGTGGGAGCAAGATCAATCCAGGGGTAAAAACCCTCATGCTGCTAATAAGCTCTCAGCAATCAAGCAGAAGTGGGGTGATCCTCATTTTAATCAGCAAAAACACTTTGGAGGCAAACAGCTGGATCAAGCAGAGAAACAGTTGGATCAGAAGTTTCAATGCAGGCGCTGTGCTGGGAAGAAGAACCAGGAGAATCAGCAGTCCAAGGGACAACAGCACTCTCACATTGCCAATCAGGTGTACTTCTCCCATCCTCATCTCCTCACTATGCCATCCATTCCCATACCTCCTGCATTTAAAACTCACTATAGGAATGGAAGGCCTTGTATAGTGATGCATGTCCTGGATGTGCATTTTTGCCATCCTGGACCAATTGAAAACCATCCTGAGGGCATCATGCGATTGCGTGTCTTGCAAAGTTGACCTTCTTAGACTTAGATAAGATAAGGAGGAGTTCAGACTGATCTGACCCAGTCCACACGATGTGAAGTAGTCGCTGCCCTATGCAGCAATGGACACTGATAGATACACATGGCCATTGTTTGAGTAATACAGATTGACAATTTGATTATAGAGTGATCTAAAGTAGTCTAGTATGTATTTTAGATAATGCCAGACCAGCAGAAACGATCGCGCATTAGTAAACAAGATGTGTCAGGGTACTTAGAAAAGTAAGCCACTGATAACTACTTAGATTTACATCGCATGCTCGATCGGCTTTGGTATTTCATAGGATAGTACTAGAATGTATTTAAAGACACCCAGTAGCATGCTGCAGACCCCATCTTGTCCTCTTGGGGCTGTAGGTGCAGTTTATCTTTGTATTTACTCAGGCCCAGCTGATCTTGTCCTCTTGGGGCTGTAGGCTCTTAGCAAAGTTCAATATAGGTCTATTCTTGCTGCATAAGCAAGGCAGAGTCCTCTGACTGCTTCAAGCCTTACGCATGCATTAATCCCTGCATTCTGGGCAGCTTCCGACTAGGATTTTATCACCTCTGAGTTTTACTACGACATTTACATCTTATCTAATCTAACATTGCAAGCGCAGGATAGAAGCACCCATTACATTAGGACAAGATCCTCAATTTCGTGTTCTCCCTCATGACAGGGCTGACGTGCTCACTAACAGCCAGACAGTCTTAGAGTAGTGACCCCCTGGGGTGGTGCCGGTGAGGTGCTTACTGTGTCAAGCCAATAATTCATAGCCTGTGTGGTGATCTCTGAAGCCCAAGTAGTGGTGACAGAGGTTGCTTGGTCATTAAGGGGTGTTATTGTGGGATCATGTGCATCCTGATCACTGGTGCAGGATCTTCTACCAAGGAGTGTAAAACCCAGTCAGACAAAGGGGGCCCCATGAGAGCAGTGACAGGCACAGAGAGGAGGCCGAACTGAACCATTTTAGGAAGCTCTTGGGCTCATGTCCCCTGAGTGAAGAGGCAGGCAACAGGTCGAGAAGACTGAGCCAGACAGCCTTGGGCAACGCTACTTTTCTCATTTCATTTTCTTGGTACAATCATCACCACTGCTGCATCAGGTCTGGATCTTTGAATCCAAGATCTATTGGCCAGCTTGATTGATCTACCCTTTCCACCTGTGCTTAGCATTGCACGGCACTTGTATCTTTGCTGTTAGTCCCCCAGATTTTTTGGACTGGCTTCTAGGAGAGAAGTCCACCCCCACACACATTACCAACTGTACTCAGTTTCATGCTCACACATGCGATCATGCATTGCTTCAGCTTCTTGAGCATCCTCACGCTCTCCCTCTCCCATTTCTATTCACTCTCCTGAGACCCAATGTAGAGGTAGACAGACAACTAGACAGTTAGATCGATGACCCAGGACAGCTACAGTCAGTGGACTTGTACTTGCACCTGCAAACAAGCCACTTCCTAGTCAGACTACTCCTGAATCGACTACTCCTGTCCCAGAAAGTTCTAGTATTTCCGCCCCTACTCCACAAATTCAAAGTCCAGAAATGTCCACACCCACCACATCCACTTCCGCCTAGGGCATAGCACGAGTCCAGGTAACTCGCGAGTTTTTTGAGTAGAGCCGTGGGAAAACTCGCAGGTATTGATACTCGCGGATCCGGGTGATCCATGGGAAAATACTCATGCGGATCCGGGTATTGATTTTGGCACCCCGGGTACCCGCACGGGTACTCGCGGAATACTCGTGGGAATATTATTATATAAAATTATTTTTTTACTAGGCTTGTCAACCTAGAACAGAAATGGCTGAAACATGGATTGAACCTAAGACCTCCGGGAACAAGCTCGGTCTGGTGCTCTAACCACTAAGCCACCCAGCCTCACTGGTAAAGGCACACAATATATTATATATAGGGTTATGCAGAATTGATTTTATCACTTGTATCTATTTAATTGTGAACGCGTTTTGATCTTATCACTTGTATTATCTTAGATGTATATCTTTAGTATCTAATTAATTGTGAACGCATTTTTGATCTTATCACTTAGATGTACATCCCAAGTATCTAATTAATTGTGAACGCATTTTGATCTTATCACTTGTATTAGATGTATATCCCAAGTATCTAATTAACTGTGAACACATTTTTGATCTTATCACTTAGATGTATATCCTAAGTATCTAATTAATTGTGAACGCGTTTTTGATCTTATCAATTAGGCGTGATCCCGGCATCTCTGTACCGACGTGTGCCAACGCGTGCATTCTTAAGCCTACTTTCCTAGATAGGAAGGCAATGCATGGTCCGATCGGCGCGCCCCACACTTCGCGTTTTTTCGCGTTTTTTCGCATTTCTATAGATATTGTAACTGATTCTTGTTTTATTTTGGATCGGATGCATGATCTGACTTGAAACTTCGTGGGATTGTAGTAATATATATATTCTTTCTGTGTATGCAAGATGAAGATCTCTGGCTGCCTCAAACCTTACAAGTAAACCTACGAGTATACCCACGAGTACTCGGATCCGTGCGAGTATAGGACTCGCGGCTCCGGGTGATCCGTGGGAACATACTCATGCGGATCCGAGTATGGGATTATCTAATCTAAATACCCACGAGTTTGGATCCGGGTAACTCATGAGTGCACTCGTGCTAGGCCCTACTTCTGCCTCTACCCTCTCCCACGATGTTACATCTGGTGTGAGACGTTCCACACGACTTGTGCGACAGCTTTGTACGTGTATTCAGATAAGAGGTCAATAGGACCTCTTGGAGTCGAAATGGATGAGTCAAAGTCAGAAGGGCTGCAGCCTAATGACAATGTTGAGCGGAAGGTGCCGAAAGCACCAAGATGATCGAGTCAAAGGGTTCAAGGGGAAGTCCTGAAGACAAACACCAATGTATTCAATAAGTCGAGTCTGAGGTCTACATCGTAGCTACAGCAGACTTATATACGTAATCGAATGGGCGTCTAAAGATAAGGAATACCGAGTCATGTGGGCCCAAATATGCGAAAGCGGAGGGCGTAAAGCCTGGCTTCTGATAGGGAATTAAGTAAGTGTCCGGTCGTACGATAAGAGATAGGAGATAACAGATAAGGAGCCAATCATAGACAAAGCGACATAAACAAAGACAAAGTCAATCATGGGGAGGGAAGCAAGGCATGTGACGGGTCCCAGGAAGGGGACGTGATCAGGAAATGTAAGGTAGGGGGATGGGTGGGGTCGTCACTGGGGATAGTGAAGAAAATCGGGTTGCTAGGCAGGGGTCGTAACATCACCCCCTCTTCTGGCTCTAGCTGACCCAGCTAGAAACGACTCGTACCATCATCATCCTGCACCAGGTCCAAGTAATCATCAGCTATGTTACGATCGTCCATGGTGTAATTTTCCTTGTCCTCATCCTGGGGACACCGATGTGCGCGAAGAAAGCCATAGGGGCCGCGCTGTCCACACGCGTGACAGAGGTCGTGGACAGGGCAGTCCAACTCGCGATGCCCCGCGTTGTGACGCAGGCACTTGCCGCACCAGCCGGATGGATTGATGATTGTCGGGGGAACACCTACACGGCGGAAAATACAGAACCGGCTCCAGTGCAGGTTGCTGCGGCAGTGGCGACACCATTTGCGGTTGAGGGGACAGTTCCAACTGATGTGGTACTTACTGTCACACCGCCAACACGTTTCGCCGCGGGGATTCTCGTGCATCCGTGGCATTTCGAACCGATTGGGTAGCAACCTTGGCGCAGCCCCCAACGATCGTGGAGGGAGAGGTCGTGCGTATGTGTCAGCGTACCTCTCAGCGATGGTCTGGTACGCATCTCCCGTCTCCAACCTCTTTCGAATCTCTACCAGCTCCTGCTCGACCTGGAACATCCCACTGGTCAACCTCGTCATCATCTTCGCATGTTCCTTGTACTGTCGGTTGAGTGTCATGCGCAGTGTCAGGTTCTTCCGCAGCCTCATTACCTTGGCTTTAAGGCGCAGGAGATGCATATCGTTCAGTACTTCATCTATCGCAAAGGCGCAGGAGTCTTCCGCGGCCAAATGCCCCAACTGTTCATCGCTCATTGTGTGGTGCAGCCGTCCTGTGTAACGTTCTTCCAAGTAGACCGGGGCCCCATAAACGGGACCATTCTTCTTCATGCATCCTGCAACGTCCATTCCTCCGTTGGTATAGAAGATGTACTTAGCTATTGCCTTGGTGCCATCCACCATGGTGATCTCCAGCGGGAAGTACATCGACGAGTTCAGGTTATTGGCGAAAAACGGGAACTCGGGGACGTCGTCGTCCATTTCCATGCCTACCAGGTCGTTGGGGTGTGGCTCTTCACAGTGTTCAAAGTCGTGGTCAGGGTTGGGTGACTGGTTCTTGATGCGTTCCCCTGCAGCTTCATAGTCGATAGGAGAGGAGGGACGAGTAGAGGGGTGAGTGGAAGGGAAGGCCTCTACAACCACAGTAGTGGCGGTGAAGGCGTCGATGGCAGCAGAGGCAGCGATGGAGGAAGAGGACATATTGGTGTGTAGTAGGACGTTGCTGATGAGGCGTTGTTCTGGGGAAAGTTTTGGGGAGTCTGCCTTTCTTTTAACTGTTCTTGGGCGCTTGGGGGTGTCGTAAATGGAACTCCGCGATCAGGTCCGGGGCAGAGATATCCCCGGCTGGTTCCCACGAGTTGTCAGAGTCTGGGAAACCTTTCCACTTGATCAGGTAATACAACTTGCGCCCTCGGCCTTGTCGCTTGGAATCTAAAATCCGCTCCACTTCCCATTCTTCTTCGCCATTGATAAGGTCAGGCGGGGGTCTTGGGAAGTTCTCTCCATGAATGGAGGTTTCCTTGTAAGGGGTCAGAAGCTTGGCATGGAAGACTGGATGAATCTTCCATTTCGGCGGCAACTGCAATTCGTAAGACACATCTGACAGCTTCCTCGTGATCTGGAAGGGTCTGTGACGTCGGGGTGCTAGTTTGGCCAAGGGGTGTGACGTGTGAATGTTCCTGCCCTCGAGCCATACCCAGTCATTGGTCCGATAAGGTGTGAATGTGCTTGGCTGTGCTGCCAGAAGCTGTTGCGCCTTTACCAGATTTTCATTGGCCGATCGCCGCAGCTCTTCCCATTGGCCTACCTGCTCGGTTACTGACGGGACATTGATAGGCTTATCTGTCCATGTGGTGTGTGGGGTCCAGCCCATGATAAGAGAGAAAGGGGTGGACTTGGTCGTTCCATTGGGCCATGAGTTATGGGCGAATTCCGCGGTCGACAACCATTCTGCCCAGTCATCCTGCCGTCCGTTACACCAAAACCGGAGATACTGTTCCAACCACTGGTTCGTCTGCTCGGACTGTCCGTCTGTCTGTGGATGATATGCTGTCAAGATGTTCTGTGTGATGTCTAGCGTTTTGCATAAGGCTCTTGCGAATGCCGATGTAAAACGGGTATCTCGGTCGGAGATGATCTTCTTGGGGAGTCCGTAGTGTCAGTATACATGGTTCAGGTATAGTTTCACCACTCCTTCAGCTGTGATGGTTTCATTACAGGGGATGAAAAGGGCCGCTTTGGAGCAATCGTGGTCTGTGATTGTAAGGATAGAGTCAAAGCCTCGTGATTTGGGCAGCTTGACGATGAAGTCCATGGCGATGGTCTGGAAGGGAGTCGATGTAGTGGGGGTAATGGGGAGCATTGGTGGGACTTTTGGGTGCGTGTTCACCTTGTTTGCTTGACATGATGCGCATCCTTGTACATAGCTCTCGATGTCCTTTTTCATATTGGGCCACCAATAATCTCTCCTGGCCAGGGCGTAGGTGTTGGCGATGCCCGGATGGCCAGCGGAGGGGAGGTCGTGATGAAAATGGATCACCCCCCTCTTAATGTTGTCACCACCGGTGACAACGAGTCGATCCCCATCTTTCCACCAAAGACCATTGATTTTCTTCAAATTGTGAGCGTCGGCCCATGAAAGGCACAGGTCTTGGTTCATATTTTGGGAAACTTGTGCCCAAAGGTCCATGTCATGGAGACTGACGATGGCTGTCTTGGCAAATACCTCCTCTGGGAGGACAGTGATGTCGTTATTATCATCCTCCCCTGTATGCATATCTGGTCTGCGTGATAATGCATCTGCTCTAGCATTCTGACTTCCCGCAATGTGTTTCAGCGTGAAGTTGTATTCCTCCAGTTCCAAGACCTCTCGTGCCACATGTCGACTGATTTTATGGGGTTCTTTCCAGTATAGGAGGTTGGAATGATCAGTGTGGATGACGGTCTTGTGAGGGGTTCCTGCCAGGTATGGTCGCCAGTGTCATAACGCTTTGACTATGGCTAAAAGCTCCCTGTCCCAGATGTCGTAGTTTCTCTCGGCGGGGGAAAAGGTTTCGGAGTAGTATGCCACTGGGTGAAGTACTTGTGCGGCATCTCTCTGGTACAACACTGCTCCGTTCGCGAAGTGTGAAGCGTCCACTTCTACTTCAAAAGGGCGGCCTAAATCTGGCTGGATAAGTACTGGTTCTGAGCCGACGAGGTCCCTAATCTGTTCAAATGCCTGTTGCTGTGCGGCATCCCAATGCCATGGTGTGTCCTTTTTCAGCAGGTCATTCAGCGGTCGTGCTATGCCTGAAAACCCCTTGACGAATTGTTGGTAAAAGTTGCAGAATCCGATGAACGATCGGACATCCTTGACACAGGTCAGCACAGGCCACTCCCGGATCCCCTGTACTTTAACGGGATCCATGCGCACTTTGTTACGCTCAGAGGGGCGTACACGGTCGAGTGCGGGCGGCTAGGTCACAGAGACAAGGTCGGGACGATCTTGGGTCGATGCAGAAGACAATAAGTCCAACGCTACGCTCAGTCACAAGCCAATCAGTGTGCAAGGCCCTAGAAGGACAAAGCACCAGAGAGAGGAGTTCGGGTGGTGAGACGCAAGGAAGGAAGGTAAAGGTCCACAAGTCTACTGATTGTCACAGGAGCTCAAGATGGGGAACCATCTGAGCGAGACTAGCTAGGGTATATATACATGCTGGTACTAGCTTAGTCATCCGTTCTTATCAGGCTTATCTAGACGCTTGTGGTTCTGGACGTGTGACTATGGAACCTTCCATCAGAACCAGTGCCACCGTCTTCCCACGTCAACTAAGGTTCAGGGTCCTTCTGTACACGAGGCATCAAACCTTACTGTCACGTGATCTGCTTCTGTACCTCATGCCGTATCCTGTCTTCTGGACTTCGGCGTGGGACATCATGACTAAGCCGGCGATGTCCTTGCGGACCCCGCGCGGCTGCTGTCACTGCTTGTGTGTCCCCCACGTCTTGCCGTCTGCTTGGTACGCTGGGTAGGTCGTAACACACTTGCCCTCCTTCCAAGATGACTCCTAGATACTCAACACTCCATTGTTTGAAGGAGCATTTGGCGGGTTTGAGATAGAGATCATGTTCGTGCAGTATATCCAACACCTGATGTACGCGACTTCAGTGGTGATCCAAGTCATCTGAGGTGGCTACCAGGATGTCGTCCATGTAGACTACTACTTCTCCCGTGAGAATAAGATCGCGGAAGATGTGGTTCATCATAGACTGGAACGTTGCCAGCGAGTTCGTGAGACCAAAGAACATAACATTGGGTTCGAACAACCCTTGATTTGTTTTGAACGCCGCCTTGCACTGGTCACCTTCCTTGATTCTGACGTTGTTGTAACCCCACCGCACGTCCATCTTTGAGAAGAGGGACTTATCCCTCATGGTGTCAATGAGCTCAGAGATGAGTGGCAGGGGGTAGGCGTTTTTTACAGTGTATGTATTGATCCGCCGATAATCCTGAACTGGTCGCAGCTTGCCGTCCTTCTTTTTGATGAAGAAGAAGGGTGAGGCGTACTGTGACTTGGATGGGCGAATATATCCCTTTGCCAAGTGTTCTTCGAGGAACTCCGTTAATGCCACCTGCTCGGACTGGGACAGCGGATAGATTTTGCAATCTATTGCTGTCGGTGTATCAGGGAGTAGGTCGATGGCGTGGTCCCATGGTCTGGAAGGTGGAAAACGCTGGGATTCTTCTTCAGAGAACACCTTCCAATGCTGATGATAAGTACTCGGCACTACATCGCTGTATGTTTTCTCTGTCTGCCCTTGTACTGCCTTTTGGGCTAGCTCAGATGCTTTGGTAACATAACAGCAGCCTGGGTCTTCCTCCCTTGTACTCGTGGCTTTTATTGTTGGATGTCTGACTGCATAGTCATAGCCCATTGACGTGATGACAGTGGGATATGAGTCTTTATCCATTGTCGCATCAGCCCAGTTGATCTTGGGTTCGAATGCGGCGAGCCATGGGTACCCTAGAATAAGATCTTCGTCTCCTAGATCCGTGATTAAGAATCGAATGTTCTTCGTAACTTCTCCAACCTGGACCTTCAGATCTGTGTAATGGGTGATCTTTCCGGCACGATTGGCCGTTCCATCAATATTCCAAATGTTCTTTTCCTGGGGAAGTGCCAGCCTTCCCAGACCCATTGTTTTGATTAATCGTGGGTGAATGAAATTGTCTGTGGCTCCAGAGTCCACTAAAATGTCTCGATCGGCCGTCCTCTGTGTAGTTTCAAAGTGGACTGGTATTTTTAATGACTTGAATCGACTAGCATACACAGAGGTAACATGGAGTGCTCGTGCCCAGGCCGATGGGTTTGAGCCTAACAAAAATCCTTCTTCGCAAACGCCTTTTCTACTAGTATGGCGCGCACCTCCTCACTCTCCTTCATCATGTTGGCCCATATATCTTGAGCCTTCTCTTCTTTTGACCGTTTGTCCACAACCGGGGGGTTGTTCTGGATGGGATGTTCTGGCGTCACAGTGGCAACGGCGACTCGTACCCCCTTCTTTGGACAGTCTCGGGACATATGTCCCAATGCTCTGCAACGAAAGCAGCGTCCTTCCTTCATTAACGTCTGCCTCTCATCTTCTGTGAGTCCTGCCTGAGCTCGGGCCCTATCTGCAGAGGTATCCATAGCATTTGGATCCCTCTGGCCGTGTGGGGCGGGCTTTACTCCGAATGCTGCCTTCCACTGGTCTCGGGTTTTTCCTTTCTTGGTGTCGACTCCAAACCTTGTCTGGAAGTCGAGATAATCTTGTTGCTGCCTCCGAGCAGCATCTACCCAACTGTCCCAATCGTGAGGATGGTGAAATTGAATGATGTTTTTGACCAAAGGGTTGGGCAAGCCCTGTGAGAAGAGGTCCAATGTTGCCTCTTCGTCAGTGTCATAGCCAGCTCTGTTGGCTAGACTTCTGAACTTGGTGACGTATGCATCAAGTTCCCCTTTCTCCATCCTGAGGGACTTTAGTTCCCGGGCTGCTTTCTGCTTGGCCTGCCCGTCTGTGAAGGCGTCCTTGAACCTCTGTGCTATGGTCTCCCAAAGACCTTCGCTTGTGGTTCGACGCCCGCTTTCAACCTGCTCGTTGAGCCACTCTAATTGCTCCATCGTCCAATCATCCACTGCATCCCCGCGGATCAGGGAGAGAAACAGATTGGCCCGTTGAAATGGGTTGACAATCTGTGGGACGTCATGGTTGAAGTTCTTGAATGTCATGAACTCCAACATGAACTTCTTGCTTTGTGAACGATCCCCAGTAAATGTCTGGGGTAATACTCCAGACAGACGTCTGGAAGGGGGGGGATGTTTGGTGGTGGTGCCACAGGGGCTGGTGGGGCGGGATCTGGGAGTTGGGCGGCGATGGTGGACATGAGTGGATGAGATGGGGTGATGGTGTCTGTAGACTGTATCGATATCTGGGGAGTTGTCAAAGCAGGGGCTCTGGACATGACAACTGCGGGTGCAACCGGAAACGTAGTCGCTGCTAATGCCGGTGCTTCTTCTTCACTGGGTTCTTCTACGTACTCCTCTGGTTCAGAGTCCATGACGATGGCCGGGGGATTTTCTCTCCACGGGCCTAGTCCAAATTCGGGTGGGGCAGGTCCTGTAGTGACCCAAGAGTGTCGGCTGTCCAAGTATCGGATGCGATACCAAACTCTCTTTTCGTTGTCGTATTCTACCGGTTGGTATCTTCCGTCGTGATAGATGTAGTATCCAAACTCGGACTCAAAGTCTTTCCAGGTGGCAGAGCCAAGTACCTGCTGTGAAAGATTATTCTCGTCTCTGCGTTCGATAAGTTCTTCCCGGAAGAGGGTCTGACTGCGGCTGGAAGCCACTGTGAGAGACTCGACTTGATGTTACGTCTGGTGTGAGACGTTCCGCACGACTTGTGCGACAGCTTTGTATGTGTATTCAGATAAGAGGTCAATAGGACCTCTTGGAGTCGAAATGGATGAGTCAAAGTCAGAAGGGCTGCGGCCTAATGACAATGTTGAGCGGAAGGTGCCGAAAGCACCAAGATGATCGAGTCAAAGGGTTCAAGGGGAAGTCCTGAAGACAAACACCAATGTATTCAATAAGTCGAGTCTGAGGTCTACATCGTAGCTACAGCAGACTTATATACGTAATCGAATGGGCGTCTAAAGATAAGGAATACCGAGTCATGTGGGCCCAAATATGCGAAAGCGGAGGGCGTAAAGCCTGGCTTCTGATAGGGAATTAAGTAAGTGTCCGGTCGTACGATAAGAGATAGGAGATAACAGATAAGGAGCCAATCATAGACAAAGCGACATAAACAAAGACAAAGTCAATCACAGGGAGGGAAGCAAGGCATGTGACGGGTCCCAGGAAGGGGACATGATCAGGAAATGTAAGGTAGGGGGACGGGTGGGGTCGTCACTGGGGATAGTGAAGAAAATCGGGTTGCTAGGCAGGGGTCGTAACACACGACGATGTTAACTGAGTGCTCCACAACATGGCGGTCACTGTTAGGGATTTAGCCCAAGATGTGCAAATGCTAACACAGCACCAGGCACAAGCTTCAGCATCTCCACCTCAGCACACCCTTGCTACTGGGAAGGATTCTCCAGTAGCGTGCCCTGCGTCTTGGGATGGCAAGGGGACCTCAGTGGACGCGTGCCATTTTCTGGCAGCTTACCACAATTGGGCTCACTCACAGAAGAACAGTCTAAACAATTACAATGTGCAAACCCAAAAGTGGATTAGGAGAGATTCTGATTGGATCTTATCTGTCCTTAATGTGAAACAGGCATGTGCGCAGCATACTGACTGTAGAGTTAGTGGGTTAGGCTAGACAAAGAAAGTTACTTCAGAGGTTGGAAGAACTCTAATTTACTATACTACTGACCTAGACAAAGAAAGTTCTATGTAAAGAACGTTAGTCTAATAGTTAAGTAGATAGTATAGAAGACACTTACACTTCAGAGGTTGGAAGAACTCTGAAGTGGAAGAGATGAAACAGACACCCTTATATACTCTTAAAGAGGTGGTCTGTGCACTGGGAATAAGTCCACAAGTGCCGGACAAAGTCCAAACAATAAACATGAGGGAGTAAAGCTATTGGCTATTACAGAAATCACATGTTATCTGGTGCATCAGTCAGCTACTGCGGAATGTGAGAAAGAAAGTAATAATGATATGGTAAATAGTCCGAAACTCCGATATCTAATCTAATCTACAAAGTAGCTAATCTAATCACCTGATGCCTGAAGCATCACCGAACATCTTCTGTGTTCAACAGATTCTATGACGGGTTGACAGATAAGATCAAGGACATCTTGGCCCTCATGCCGACTACTCCTGTGATGCTAGAAGAGCTCGTCACCGCCGCAAATAAAATCAATGTGTGACAGAGACAACACAATGCAGAGAAAAGAGGGGTGATTACCACACAAACCCAAACTCAAACTATGTGCAATCCCAATGCTATGGAGGTTGACACTTTGAAGACTCAGTCAGGGGCTGGCACTAAGATGCTGCGCCAGTACATGCTGACTGATCTCAAAGGTAAATGCAAGGGTTGTGGGACCACCGCTCATGAGTACAAGCAAGGAAATCACAAGCATGAGATTTGCAATTATTGTGGGAAGACAGGACACCAAGCTAATGTTTGTTATGATAAGTGGTCAGGTAAACCCAAAAAAGCAAAAGTTGCTGCCAGCACAGAAGCAGCGGCAAGTTCAAGTACAAGTGTCTCAGCGCCGTCAGACACCTCAGCAATTCAAAAGGAGAAAGCTGATTTGAAGGCACAGGTAGAATCACTATGGAAAGAAATGGAGGCATTGAAGGTGTCTTTTTAGAAACTGTCTCAGTTCCAGCTGCGACTGAGGCAGCATGTGTAAATAGTGTGTTTACTGATTCTGATTCTAATGTATTTACGAGCATTCAAGAAGTTTCTGATACAACTGTCTGTGAAATGGTCTCTGTAAATAGTGTAAATAGTTGTGTGATTGTGTCAGATTTGGTCTCGCAGAAAATTAAAAATGTTTTCATTGATGAGGCTGATTACTTAGATAAGATAACTGCATGTATTTTACCTGAGACGAAGCATGATACTCAGCATTTCCATATTTACATTACATTGAGAGGAAGAAACCACCTATACACAACAGCAGCTATGGTAGATTCAGGGGCTACTGCACTGTTCCTGGACAAGAAATTTGCTCAGCACCGGAAGATGCTTCAAATCCACTCAATCATCCCATAAAAATTCATAATATTGATGGGACACACAATCAAGCAGGGGATATCACGCATTATGTATTGCTAGTGATTATAATAGGCCAATGGGAGGAGAGCCACTGTTTCCTGGTCACAGACTTAGGACCAGAGAAAATTATATTGGGGCTTCCTTGGCTGCAACATAACAACCCAAGCATCGACTGGAGCAAGGGTGAACTGATGATCGACTCTGAGAGCAGGACTGCTGAGGAGATCGGATCTGTCGAACACATATTGGCTAGCTGTATGGAGCGCTGATCACTGTGTTGAACCAGAGTCCTGGAGACACTGTCCAATCAAGTCTGGTGTCTAGCCGGCTATACATATTCACAGCAAATAGCCAAGCATGAGAACTTAAAAAGGGGCAGTAGATCTTTTGAGGAGATGGTACCCTTGCAGTACCAGGACTTCGCGAAAGTTTTCTCCAAGGAGGAATCACAGAGACTCCCTCAGCATCAACCATGGGATCATGAAATAGACTTAGAACCAGGTGCTAAGACATACTGGAAGACTAAGATCTACCCCATGGCACTGAATGAGCAAGCAGAGCTAGACAAATTTATTGACAAACACTTACGAAAGGGATACATTGTACCATCTAAGTCACTGATGGCTGTCCCCATGTTCTTCCTGAAAAAGAAGGATGGGAAATTAAGACTTATACAGGATTACCATCCTCTTAACAAAATTACAATTAAAAACCGTTATCTGCTACCGCTTGCTGCAGACATCATCAATCGGCTGAAAGATGCTAGGATCTTCACCAAATTTGATGTCAGATGGGGATATCACAACGTCAGAATTAAGGAAGGGGACAAATACAAGGCAGCCTTTGCTACTAACTGCAGGTTATACAAACCGTGCATTATGTACTTTGGCCTGACCAATAGTCCTGCCACCTTCCAGGTGTTGATGAACTCAGTCTTCACTGACATGATTGCAAGAGGAGAGGTCGCAGTATACATGGATGATATACTGATATTTTCATCTAACTTAGAGAAACATTGGAAAGATGTGCGTAAAGTACTTAGCTGTCTCCAAGAGTATGACCTTTTCCTCAAGCCTGAGAAATGTGAATTTGAGAGAGATCAAATGGAGTATCTCGGGATGATTATCCATCCTGGAGAGGTCAGGATGGACCCTGCCAAGGTCCAAGCGATCAGAGAGTGGCCAATCCCACAGAATTTGAAGGATGTTCACGCCTTCGTGGGATTTGCTAACTTCTATCGACGCTTCATTAAGGACTTTGCTAGTATAGCATGTCCCTTACATGACCTGACTAAGAAAAATATCCCATGGCAATGGGGCGATGCGGAGATGAATGCGTTCGCAGCGCTAAAGGCACGCTTCATAGAGAAGCCCATATTAGCAGTCTATGATAGCAAGAGGCCCACGTGCTTGGAGACAGATGCTTCTGGATTCACTACCGGTGGAATATTGTCACAGAAACATGACGACAAGCTATGGCACCCAGTCGCATTCCAATCCGAAGCAATGTTGGACGCAGAATGTAATTATGAAATTTACAACCAGGAAATGCTTGCATTGATCTGAGCACTGGAGGATTGGCGACACTTCCTTGAAGGACTGTCTACCTTTGAGGTTGTAACTGATCACAAGAACATGGAATGGTGGGCTAGCATGTGCGACTTAACACGACACCAAGCACGCTGGGCCCTGTACCTCAGTAGATTCAACTTTGTGATTAGATACAAGAAGGGATCAGCAATGCAAGCTGATGCTCTTAGCCGATTCCCTATGGATCACATGTATGACAGTGAGGACAACTGTCAGGTACAAGTCCTCAAGCCAGAACAGTTTCTCCGGGCCGCACGTACCCATTACAAGCCAGAGAGCTCTCCTCTCACAGATCACATCAGAGCAGCAGGCACACACGAAGCGGAAGTCATAGAGGGGTTGAAATCCCTATCCAGATCCACTCCGCGCATTCTTACTGATGGCATTTCTCACTGGGAGGAGGAAGACGGTCTCATTTATTACAAGGGAAAACTTTATGTACCCAATGTACTGGATCTCAGAAAAGATATCATTAAACAGTGTCATGATTTGGTTACTGCAGGACATCCCAGTAAGAATGGGACTATAGAACTTGTCAGCTGTTATTATTGGTGGCCGCATATGTCTACATACATTGCCAAGTACATAGAGGGCTGTGATCACTGTCAACACTACAGGATCAACCAGCACCCTACAGTGCCTATACGGCCGCATGAAGTACTGGAGGGACCCTGGCAGATCATCGGAGTTGATCTGATCACTGGGCTTCCTTCTTCACAAGGGAAAGACACAATATTAATGATAGTGGACCACTATATGAAACAAGTCCACTTCTTCCCTGTGACCAGTGGCATCACGGCAGATGGTGTAGGGCAGATCTACTATAATGAGATCTTCCCACTGCATGGGATCCCTAAGTCTATCATCAGCGACAGGGGACCACAGTTTGCAGCATGGACAATGCGGGCCACTTTAAAGCACCTGGGAATAGATAGTAGTTTGACCACAGCGTATCATCCTCAAGCTAATGGACAGGCAGAATGCAAAAACCAAGAGATAGAACAGTATTTGCATATGTTCATAGATAAGCGTCAGGATGATTGGATTGAACTATTACCCACTGTGGAATTTGTGTTGAATGTGAGATTGACATCCACAACTGGACACACACCCTTTGAATTACTCTATGGGTACATGCCGGACTTCACGATTCCAGCTGGGCGCCCTACAGGCATTCCCAGTTTAGACAAGCAACTTCAACAGCTCCGCCTTGCCAGGACAGATGCTGAGGCAGCACTGCAACTTAGCAAAGAACACATGATCGCCAGGCTGGGTTACTGCCAATCTTATCACTTCAGCACAGGCGATATGGTATGGCTCCAAGCCAAGAACATTAAGATACACCAACCTTCTCAGAAATTAGGGCCAAAACAGATGGGTCCCTTTAAGATTATCGAGAAGATTGGCGATCTTGATTATCAGTTGGAACTCCTGGCAGTGCTGAGAATCCACAATGTATTCCATGTGGATCGCCTTAGTCCCTACAAAGGCAATGACGTTAATGGACTTATGCCACCACTGCCTGACCCTGTACTGGTCAAGGGCAAGGAAAAGTATGAGGTTGACCATATTCGTGATGTGCAACTGTTTGGTTGAACACTCAAATTCCTTGTGCGGTGGAAAGGATACGGTGAAGGGGAGGACTCATGGGAGCTGGCCAGAAACTTCAAGCTCGCTCAGGAGGCTGTCAGAGACTTTTACACTTGACACCCTGGTGCGCCACAAAAGATAGCCACACTCGCCTTCACGTCTGCTCCCTGGCAATCACCACTTTATTTCACTGAGGCTTGCAAGGACACAATGCCCTGAGAAGGGGGGTACTGTCCTGGATGTGCATTTTTGCCATCCTGGACCGATTGAAAACCATCCTGAGGGCATCATGCAATTGTGTGTCTTGCAAAGTCGACCTTCTTAGACTTAGATAAGATAAGGAGGAGTTCAGACCAATCTGACCCAGTCCACGCAATGCAAAGTAGTTGCTGCCCTATGCAGCAATGGACACTGATAGATACACATGGCCATTGTTTGAGTAATACAGATTGACAATTTGATTATAGAGTGATCTAAAGTAGTCTAGTATGTATTTTAGATAATGCCAGACCAGCAGAAACGATCGCGCATTAGTAAACAAGATGTGTCAGGGTACTTAGAAAAGTAAGCCACTGATAACTACTTAGATTTACATTGCATGCTTGATCGGCTTTGGTATTTCATAGGATAGTACTAGAATGTATTTAAAGACACCCGGTAGCATGCTGCAGACCCCATCTTGTCCTCTTGGGGCTGTAGGTGCGGTTTATCTTTGTATTTACTCAGGCCCAGCTGATCTTGTCCTCTTGGGGCTGTAGGCTCTTAGCAAAGTTCAATATAGGTCTATTCTTGCTGCATAAGCAAGGCAGAGTCCTCTGACTGCTTCAAGCCTTACATGTGCATTAATCTCTGCGTTCTGGGCAGCTTCTGACTAGGATTTTATCACCTCTGAGTTTTACTATGACATTTACATCTTATCTAATCTAACATTGCAAGCATGGGATAGAAGCACCTGTTACAATGCACACTACACCTAAGGAGTGGATCCCTGGCTGCTATCATGCATTTAACCAAGCCTTGGATCTATGCAATGACATAGGTGTGCCAGGGACCTCTCGTAACATTAAACCACTTGAGTCCTGCATCACTGACCAATTTTCAAGAGCATCATCCAGTCAGACCAAGCTGGAGGACCTTGAAGAGGATGGAGATGAACTGCCCTGAAAGAAGTCTAGATCTCCCTTGCCAATCAACGTCGATTCAGAAAATGAGGAGGAGGACCCCAATAATTCTCTCGATTGGGGTTCTGATCACTTTAATGATCAGTTGGCTGATCTGGCTGGTTTAAATGAGGATGATGATCACAACAAGTATGTCCCTCCTTTCCTTCTACCCTGCAAAACTAATAGATGCATTTATGCTTCATTAATTTGCACTTCTAGGGAGCCCCCCATAATGAACCACTGTTATGCAGGTGTAGATTGCACAGTAAATGACTTAAAGTCATGCATTAATACATTTGATTTATGGCATAATTGCCAGTGTGCTAAGTGTAATGGAAAGACTAAGGACAACAGCCAAATTACTTGGCTCTTAGACTCTGGTGCTTCAGTGCACTTTACCTTTTCTCTCGACAATTTTATTGAATATGAGGACTTAACAAACCCTGAACCTGTTAAAATGGCTTCTAAGCCAATCTATATTAAAGGGAAAGGTACTGTTCTATTAGAACATGATGTCACATACAATGGAGTCACCAAAACACATACAATGCACCTCTATCCAGTCTACTATATTCCTAATATTACTGGGAGACTCCTGAGTGTTGGAGAATTTCTTAAGCAAGGACTGTACATCTATGGGGATGAACATCAATTAACCTTGTGGAATAAGGGATCTACAGTCCCTATTATTCAATGCCACCTGGTGATCCCTGGCCAAACTACAGTAGCCCACAAAACCATTCCAATGTTTGGCCACCCTGAAGAGATTGACCTACCACACAATGAGAATAATTTCCGAAATTAGTAGAAATTAGTAGATGATAGTGTAGCATCTAAGCTTCAATTAGAGCCTATAATAATGTCAATTGGATCAGTGGTTCATGATATATAAAATGTTTTGTGAGGCATTATCATTGGAACAGTTTTGTGGCCAACATGTGAGATGACAAAACCAGTATCTGGTGGTCATGGGAATGCATTGACAGTCATGTGACAATGTTTAATAAGTTGAACACACACCAAATAATCATCAAGAACACTTGCTTCTTACCATGCATGCCCTCTCTGCTGCCAAAAGGACTCACATCATCTCCCTCCTCACTTCAGGCAAATCTGCCCATAAAGTGTCAACTATGACTGGCCATGGCACTATTATCATCTCAAGATGGGTCATAAATACTGCCCTTACCATCCCAAGTCAAATGGAGGGAGACCAAGGAAGCTGACAGAGAGAAATGCTCAGCATGCTGTTTGCCTTATCTCCTCTGGCAGGGCAGACACAGATGTGGAAGTGACTAGAGCACTTCAGAAGTTGTTAATGGGTTCCTCTATCAACATAATATGCCCATCCATCCTCCCATCAAGTTTTAAAGCCATAACTGGCCCCTCCCATATCATACACCCCCATTCCATCATAAGTGCAATAGGCCACAAAACCAATTCAATGACATTGCTACACAAAACATTTTATATATCATGAACCACTGACCCAATTGACATCAGTATAGGCTCTAAGTGACACTTAGATGATACAATATCATCTACCAATTTCTACTAATTTTGGAAATTATTCCTATGGTGTGGTTGGTCAATCTCTTCAGGATGGTTAAACATTGGAATGGTTTTGTGGGTTACTGTATGATGGAATGGGGGTGTATGATATGGGAGGGGCCAGTTATGGCTTGAAAACTTGATGGGAGGATGGATGGGCATATTATGTTGATAGAGGAACCCATTAACAACTTCTGAAGTGCTCTAGTCACTTCCACATCTGTGTCTGCCCTGCCAGAGGAGATAAGGCAAACAGCATGCTGAGCATTTCTCTCTGTCAGCTTCCTTGGTCTCCCTCCATTTGACTTGGGATGGTAAGGGCAGTATTTATGACCCATCTTGAGATGATAATAGTGCCATGGCCAGTCATAGTTGACACTTTATGGGCAGATTTGCCTGAAGTGAGGAGGGAGATGATGTGAGTCCTTTTGGCAGCAGAGAGGGCATGCATGGTAAGAAGCAAGTGTTCTTGATGATTATTTGGTGTGTGTTCAACTTATTAAACATTGTCACATGACTGTCAATGCATTCCCATGACCACCAGATACTGGTTTTGTCATCTCACATGTTGGCCACAAAACTGTTCCAATGATAATGCCTCACAAAACATTTTATATATCATGAACCACTGATCCAATTGACATTATTATAGGCTCTAATTGAAGCTTAGATGCTACACTATCATCTACTAATTTCTACTAATTTCGGAAATTATTCTCATTGTGTGGTAGGTCAATCTCTTCAGGGTGGCCAAACATTGGAATGGTTTTGTGGGCTACTGTATCTATTGGCTTCATTCTAAAATTGCTAATTTGTGATCTTACTCCACGATCTTCAGTGTCAATTATGATCTAATGCATAAGCGCCTAGGACATCCCTCCAAGGAAGTCTTACATCATGCAAAAGATCACACTAAGGGATTCCCCCCAGATCTATCTTATCCAAAGACAGTTCCCTTATGCCTGGGATGCATGCAAGGCAAGATGCCTTCACAATCTTATCTACTGTCTGTAAAATGTGCCTCAAAGCCATTTGAGTGCATCCATTCAGATTTGAAGATTTTCCCAGTTGAATCTTATCATAAATACAAATATTTTATCAGCTTTATTGATGATTATATGTCATTTGCTTGGATTGTATGTTTGTGCACTAAGTCTGCTGCAATAAATGCTTTGCAACAATTCCTTGCTATGATCAAAAATCAACATAACACTAACATTAAACAATGGATGTCTGATGCTGGTGGTGAATACAAGTCTGATGTGTTTATGAATGTACTAAAAGATGAAGGGATAAACATCCTACAAAGTGTGCCTTATACTCCCCAACAAAATGGCCATGCAGAGCATTTCATGTGCACTTGTATGGATAAAGCACAAGCAATGCACATTGAGTCATGTCTTCCAGACTCCTGGTGGGAATTTGCTGTTCTACATGCAGTACATCTCTATAACAGGACTCCTGTATGTCACCTGAAATGGCTGACACCTTATGAGAAACTGTATAGAGAAGCACCGGAGATTTCTCATCTACACATCTTTGGATGTGGTGCTTATGTCTACATTCCAGAAGAATGCTGCAGTAATAAATTAGCACCTAAGTCCGAACTTATGGTGTACATAGGGCAAGCAGATGGCATTAAAGGCCATCTGTTCATAAGGCTTGGAAATAATACTTTATACATGCAAGCTACAGCCTTATTTGATGAGAATCTCTTTCCTAAGTGTGATTCCAACAAATGCCATGGAGTTACAAAATTAAATGAGCCTCTACTTAATGAAGAGCCAGACCCACAGCCCATCCCTTTAGTGGACAATGATGATTTCCTACCATCTCGCCCTCCACCTTCCACACGAAAAGAAGGGCCTCAAGTTCTTGACAAAGAACTTAGCACTCCACAGCCAGAGGAACCCTTGCCTTCTCCTGTGCCAGAACAACAACCAGCACCTCTCCAGTGCTCTACATGGGAAAGGAAAGTTGCACTTCACCCTGGGAATGTCTACAGAGAAAATAGGCAACCCATCAATCAGATTAGAGACATTCAGCAGATGTGGCAATGGAGACAAGCAGTGGAACCTCAGGGTAGCTCCCCAAATCCATCTGTGCATTTGAGACAGGTTCCTGGTCCTAGTCTCGACACTCCAGCCTGCTCTAGCGATGATCTGCTGTCACCCATAAGGGGGAGTGACAATGAAGTTGAGGATCTAGTAGATCATGTATCTCAACTAGCCCAGGAAGGGGGAGGAGAATTTGTGAATTATTTGCTCACCAAAGCAGTTCCACATATTTCACAACCACTAGACATGTCCAATATACAGGAATGGACATATAGTGTCACAGCTAGGTGCGACGCTGTGTCAATGTCTGGGTTTCAAGGTCGTCTATCAAGACTTCAAGAGTCTTAAATCAAGTCAAGTATGCCTGGTCAATGGGGCACGCGCGCGAGATGGAGTTGAGCAGAGACGCTAAGTCCTGCCACAAGTTTCTGGGGGTAGAAGTCCTTCTAAGGTGCAAACTTAGAGGGTTCAAGTCGAGGTCTTTCAGTTCAGTGAAGTGAGTTCCCAAGCACCTGTATTGAATACAGAAGAACAGACTTAGAGTCTTGTTCTGATCTACTAGGGGTTTATATACATGTTCTTGTGCTATGAAGGTCGGTTCTGGTAGTTACTAGAGCATTCACTAGGTAGTCTAATGGTTGTACAGTAGAATACCCCAGAAGGATAAAGAAGGGAGAGGGGTTGTGCCCTCTGGATGTTGATCAGTAAGCCACTAAGTAGGATCAGTAAGCAAATCAGTCAGCATGTGAGTAATAAGTCCTTCATAAGCAAGTCATGTGTGTATCTGTGTGATATGGTAAATATAGAAAAGAAAAGTAAACGACATGATGCACATGACTCCAATACCAGCAGATGAAACCGTCACATTACCCCCTTTGTAAGTCTCTGTCTGACCTCAGACAGTGGGCTCATCAGTCTGAAGTTGATCAGCAATGTGCGGTGGTGAGCAGCACGCCTGGCAACAGTGAGGGAGATGTCAACTGCCCGGTCCTCCAGCCTGTAAGACTGCATGTAGTTCAGGGTCTGGCACAAAACGAGCAACCTGAGTAGGGGGATGGAGCGTGAGGGGCATGGATATAAGTGAGGTGGGGGAATACTCTGTAGTAGAGGTCAGTGCGTGACATGGCATGTGTGGCTTCGTGGATACTTTGTGAGGCTCGGTCAGCCTGGCGTCGCCAGTGAGCAATGTTGCGATGGGCTTCATCCAGGCGGTAAGTGGCATGGCGGAAACGAGAGACTTCAGCCCAGGCTCCTGGGTCATGCATGTTGTCTAGAGCAGCATCCACCAGAGGGGTGTAGGATTGATTGTCATTGAATAGGTGCTGTTGGCGGGCAGAGAGGAGGGGGTTGGGACCATGAGCAAAGCGGTAGAATGTGGTGGCATATAGAGGGGCATGGCTGATGGGATGACGTTTTCCCATCGTGAAGTAGATGCGGGGTCCACACAGCAGTATTCAAAGGCGACCCAGCGAGCAGTATCAAGACGACCATCCTTGTCAATGATTTGTTGTGGGATGAAGCGGGGGAGTGGATATGGTTGCGTTGGAAGGGGAAGCCAGGGAGTCGTAGTCTGAGCCTGGTTCGTTGACTTCATGTTGTGTTGTGTGACAATGCTTCGCTGGGAGGTGTGCAAGGGCGGGGGATGTAGGGCGATAGATGAAGTGGGGGTCATCAGGTGGGGGTCCATGGGTCTGTAGTCTGGCGCGGGCTTCCTCCAGTAATAGCAGAACCCTGTTGCGGATGTCGTCCTCCAAGGTCTGGTTTGCAGCTGTGAGCGACATAGCCTGAGTGAGGTTGGTAGCTGGATCGTCAGACAGAGTAAAGGGTGTTGATGGGCATGGTGGAGAAGGAAGGGGGGTTGTGGTTGGAGTAGGAGGCAATGTGGGAGCAATTTGTGGTCGTATCATGGCGCCTTAGTCGCGGCATCCAGAGCGGCAGATCTAGTAGCTTCAAAGACCTCAGGATCGTCTATAGGGGATGGCCTCGTCCAGTGAGAGGGTGGCGGAAGCGGGAAGTAGACATTCTTGGGGTGATGCGATAGAACTTGCGTTCTTGAGTAAGACAAGCAGGGCGTTTTATATGTGCCATAGGGGAGAGAGAAAAAAAAAAGAGAAAAGGATGGGGACACAGATTGTTGGGGTAGATATCTCCCCCTTAAGAGTGGCGTCGACCCTGGCGCCTAGAAATGGAATTGTAGTATTGTCTCACAAGGTCAGGGGCGTGGCAGTCTTCTTTATTTACCCAGGAGTTGTCACTCGTGGGATAACCCTTCCAGCTAACCAGGAACTGTAAGTTCTGGGAGCGCCCATAGAGCCTGTGATCCAAAATGGCTTCTACTTCATATTCCTCCTCATGGTTCACAATGTCAGGTGGAGGCCTCAGGAAATTTGGGCCATGTGCTTCTGTTTCTTTGTAAGGGGTCAGGAGATCAATATGGAAGACATTGTGATCTTCATGTGGGGTGGCAGAGATAATCTATAGGCCACTGGAGAGATTCGTCTGAAACGCGGAACGGGCCATATCAGGCGGGGCAAGTTTTGTCGAAGGGAAGTGCGTCTTGAGGTTCTGCCTTCAAGCCAAACTTGCGGGTCGACGGGGAGCTCCGGGTACGTCGGTCATGCGGCGTGTGAAGAAAGGCTGCTTCGGCTCTTGCACGTGCGTGTCGTAAACTATTCAAACGGTCATCTAGTCGAGGAACGTCCGTGTCGGATAACTCTGCTTTCCAGTCTAATGAAACCCGTGAATTAGCGCATGCAGTGACATTTTGGTCCGATCGTGTGTCCAGGAATTGTGGACATATTCGGCAAGTGGGAGAAAGTGGCCCATCAATGTTGATCATTACCGACCCAGAGACAGAGATATTGTTCTAACCATAAGTTCATTCGCTGCTTGCCCCATCTGTGCGGGGTGAAATGCTGTTGATAGGTTCTGTTGGATCTGGAGGGTAGTCGTTAGTGCTCGAGAAAATTGAGAAGTGAAGTGCGGATCGCGATCTGAAATGATACGTCGGGGATGCCAAGAGCGGGAATATGTGTCGATAATAGAGTGTCGCAATTCCTTCGCCTGTGATGTCTTTCGAGCACGGAATGAATTTAGCTGCTTTGAACATCCTTGATCCACAATGGTAAGTACCCATCATAGTGACCCGAGATAGGGAGATCCATGATGAGGTCCATGGCGATATATTGGAATGGACCCGTGGATGCCAGTACGTCCAGCGGGAAAAGTGGAACTTTCTTTGTCAGTTTAGGCTTATTTTCTTGACATAGTGCACATCCCCGAATATATTTGCGTACGAAGTCTGTAAGTCCCGGACCTTCGTAGTCCTGTTGAATTTTTCTAATTGTTTTATCAATGCCAGGGTGTCCCGCTAGGACATGATCATGGTGCTGGTGCAGGATGTTCCGTGTTCAGGTAGAGTCTGGGGAAACGGGAGTTTACTGGTTCTGGCTACCTTGACAAATAGCGCCGGTGGTAACATGGTGATTGCTTCATTGTCATTATCACTGTGTTCAGCATTGGGTCTACATGATAGCATGTCAGCTACCATGTGGAGTTTGCTGGGGACATGCTTGAGAGAGAAGTTGAAGTCCGCTAATTCCTGAAGCCACCGTGCTTGGCGTCGGTTGAGTTTTTGCGGTTCTTTAAAATATTGTAAATTATTATGATCGGTGTGCACTTGTACCTTGTCTTGGGCTCCTAGAAGGTATTGGCGCCATGTTCAGAAAGCGACCATAATTGCGAATAGTTCTCAATCGTAAATGTCCCAATTTCTTGTGTGGCATCCAGTGTTTTAGAGAGATAGCGATGGGGTGTAGTCGTCCATCATGGTCTTTCTGGCTAAGCGTCGCTCCGATTGCGAATCCTGAGGCGTCTGTATCTACAATGAAAGGTTTGGTGAAATCTGGTTGGGCGAGAACGGTTGTGAGGTCACTCATTGTTTTAGAGTGTCAAAGGCGTGTTGTTCGTCTGCTGTCCATTTCCAAGGATTCTTCACACTAGTGAGAGCATTCAGGGGTGCTGCAATTTTACTGAAGCCTTGTATAAACTGTCTATAGAACTGACAGAACCCAAGGAACGATCTGACTTCCTTAACCATGGTCGGGGCTTTCCAGGACATGATGCCTTCAACTTTTACCAGATCCATATGAACTTGATTTCCTTCCAGGATTAAGCCGAGATATTCGATTCGTGTCTGTTCGAAGGCACACTTTTCTGGTTTAAGATACAGATCAAGCTTATTGAGTTTGTCCAAGATACAGTGGACTTTAGACCGGTGGTTTATGGGGTCAGAGTCCGTATGTATTAAAATGTTGTCCATATACACCGTGAACCAGGCCTTTCCCGAGGCATCGTGTTCATCCAATTCTTTGTGGAATTCTGCGTTCATCATGGTTTGAAATGTTGCTGGAGAGTTGGTTAGTCCGAAAAACATCACGTTAGGCTCATAGAGGCCGCGATTAGTTTTGAAAGCCACTTTCCAACAGTCTTCTGGTACGATCCACACGTTGTTGTAGCCCCAACGGATATCCATTTTGGTGAATAGAGTGCTCCCGCATACGCGATCGATAAGCTCAGGGATGAGGGGTAATGGGTATGTATTTCTGATGGTCCAACTGTTGAGCTTTCGATAATCCTGGACTGGACATAGCTTCCCGTCTTTCTTCTTTATGAAGAAGAAAGGGGACACATAGGGTGATTTAGATTCAGTAATATATCCCTTCTGTAAATGCTCGTCTAAGAATTTATTGAGTGCTTCCTGTTCACCCGGTCCTAATGGATAGATCTTGCAATCTAGTGTAGCGGGTGCTTCTGGTTTTAACTCGATCTTATGATCCCAGATTTGTGCCACTGGGAATCGCTGTGCCTCTTGGTCGCTGAAAACCTTTTGATGCCAATGATATTCTTTTGGGACGATCTGATCCCAAGTCCGTTCTGTTGTGTCTTTAGCTTTGATTGCTAATTCCTGTGCTATATTCATATGTTTAAGTTGACTATTTGGTAGATCGAATGTGAGTGATTGACTGAGGGTCCCCATTGTCCAATTGATGTCCAGGTTGTTCGCTGCAAGCCAGGGGTACCCAAGGATCATTTCGTTGGTACTGATAGATGCGACGTAGAAGCAATGATTTTGTCATTTGCCCCAGTTGTGACATTGAGATCCACACATCGTGTGATGGTGTGTGTTTGATTTGGTGATCCGTCCGCGTTCTGGAGTTTCTTAGGAATCGTTAATTGTTTCGTGGGGAGGCGATGTTTTATGACTGTTCGATAATTAATGAAGTTCTCGGTTGCGCCACTGTCAACAAGGGCTTGTATATGGGCCTTCTTTGTCACATCATGTAAGGGGACAGATATTTTCATTGACTTTAGAGATGATCTATATACATAATGTGAGATTATTGCTCGAATGTAGGCCATCCCATTCAAGTGATGTAAAAATCCTCATCGCCACTAAATTTCTCCTGGAGTTTTTGGCATTGTTCGTCTGTCATAGTTCTAAGGGCCATGGCAAGCGCGTTGAGATCCACTGCAGGGGTGATTGACGCGTCGGTAGAGTTGGGCGTTTTTGCGGGTACCGTTGCAGTCGTGGGTGCTTCAGTGATCGTGGCAGCGTGCGCCGGTGTAGGGGTGTTTCCACGTGGTTTTTTATTCAGGCAATCCTGGACCAAGTGCCCTTGTCTGCCGCATTTGAAACATTGCCCTTCTTTTTTGTACTGTTCCTTCTCTTCAATTGTCGTGGCTTTTTTTATAACATTGGGAGTGGAGGCATCGTGATCACGGCGTCAATAGAATGTAAATTTATTACCACGCAGTGGTGTGTTGGTTGTGGGTCTCATCCCAAGAGCATCCTTACTGTACAGCCAGTTGGCATGGTGTTTTCTGGCAGATGCTGCTGCTTCGTCGAAGGTTCTGGGCTGATTGAACAGTAACATTGTTTGAATGAGTCATGTGGGGAGGCCTCGGTGGAAGTACTGCCGAGCGGCCGGATCATTGATGTGAAGTTCTGCCCTTGTGGCCAGCATGCAAAATTTGGCAATATAGTCATCAATATTAGAATCGCGCATTTGTAATCGATCTAGTGCGCATAGTGCCTTTTGTCCTGCTGCCACGTCGGCCCACGCTTCTCGGAAAGTCTGTTTGAATCCAGCCCAAATGTATGGAACTCGGATGTTCCCCTCTTTGATGTCGGTCAACCACTTGATTTGATCCACCACCCAGTGATCCACCCTGGGCCCTCATATCAATCCCAGGGTATATGCGACTCTAGTTCGTTCATTTTGGACTGTGGCCACGTTTTCGTTCAGGCTAAAAAATAGTTCTAATTTCGCAAGCCAATCCATGGATGTATCGCGGTTCCCTTCGAAGAAGGGTGGTGGTACACCTGTCATGGTTCCTCCTCCAGGGTTCATTATTCCTATGCCTGAAACTGGTGGGTCCAGTGGTGGTTCGTTGGGGTGTCTTCCTACTGTTCGCGTGGTGGTTGTCGGTCTATCCTCTGGGCTTCGTTCAGGTCGACTGGAGTGCGTTTTGACAACGTCTTCCTCTGCGGCCCTTCGCGCCTGTCTGGTATTTGGTCTTGCTGCCATTGTTTGTGGGGTAGCGGTTCTGGTGTCAATGTCGATTGTGTCGTCATCTGTTGCTAGTAATGCGAATCGGTTGTGGAGATCAAAGGGTAAGTCTTCACTTTCTCTAGGTTCTAATTCTTTGGTTGGCAGGTATCGTTGTGGGGATGTCTCGTCGAAGGACGTTCATTTGGATGGTGGGGTTCTGGGCTCGCGTGTTGAAGACGTCGCGATCGGGTGTCAGGCAAGGGATGTGTCGTCGTCGCCTTGCAGTTCTGGTGAGTTCTTCTGTTAAGTTCTGGTAAGTCTGTTCTTATGTCACAGCTAGGTGCGATGCTGTGTCAATGTCTGGGTTTCAAGGTCATCTATCAAGACTTCAAGAGTCTTAAATCAAGTCAAGTATGCCTGGTCAATGGGGCACGCACGCGAGACGGAGTTGAGCAGAGATGCTAAGTCCTGCCACAAGTTTCTGGGGGTAGAAGTCCTTCTAAGGCACAAACTTAGAGGGTTCAAGTCGAGGTCTTTCAGTTCAGTGAAGTGAGTTCCCAAGCACCTGTATTGAATACAGAAGAACAGACTTAGAGTCTTGTTCTGATCTACTAGGGGTTTATATACATGTTCTTGTGCTATGAAGGTCGGTTCTGGTAGTTACTAGAGCATTCACTAGGTAGTCTAATGGTTGTACAGTAGAATACCCCAGAAGGATAAAGAAGAGAGAGGGGTTGCACCCTCTGGATGTTGATCAGTAAGCCACTAAGTAGGATCAGTAAGCAAATCAGTCAGCATGTGAGTAATAAGTCCTTCATAAGCAAGTCATGTGTGTATCTGTGTGATATGGTAAATATAGAAAAGAAAAGTAAACGACATGATGCACATGACTCCAATACCAGCAGATGAAACCGTCACATATAGAGATATTTTGTGCATGCCTGATGTGCAACAAAAGGAATGGAAGGCTGCTTGTCGCAAAGAACTTGAGGCACTTCACAGATGGAAAGTCTTTATGCTTGTGGACCCTCCCAAAGGGAGGAAGACAATTAAAAACAGATGGGTCTTTGACCAAAAATCTGATGGTCATAAGAAAGCCAGGCTTGTTGCTAAAGGCTTTTCTCAGGTTGAAGGTATTGACCTTAATGAAATATTCTTGCCTGTTGTAAGGTTTGAGACTGTCCAGTTGATGCTCACACTTGCAGTGCTTGAGGATTGGCACATCACTGGATTAGATGTCAAAAGTGCATTCCTGTATGGTGAACTAGAAGAAGAGCTATATATAGAACAACCTGAAGGTTTCAAGATTAAAGGACAAGAAACCAAAATACTATGACTACAACGTGCCATTTATGGTCTTAAACAAGCTGCCTTAGCATGGTGGAAGGCGCTGGATAAATCCATGGCTGCAATGGGCTGTAAATGCCTACTCTCAGACTCAGGCCTATTTCTATATAAGGCTAATAATGGGTCAATCATTGTCATCATTGTATATGTTGATGATGCCCTTTTTATGGGAAATGACAAAGTCCTAGTCAGTAAATTAAAAACTGACTTCATGAACAAATGGGAATGCAGGGATCTAGGAGATACAAAGGAGTTCTTGTGAATGCGCATCACTAGGAAAAATGGCAAAGTTCTACTTGATCAACAGCCATACCTTACTAAAGTGCTGCAATGCTTTGGGATATTTAATGCAAAATTTGCACCCACTCCTCTCCCAGAAGGCTATCATCCAGAGCCTAACACTGAGCCTGCTGATCCTTCCATTCATTCAAAGTTCCAACAAGTAATTGGCTCATTACTTTACATTATGTTGGGCACATGACCAGATATTGCCTTTGCAGTGACAAGGCTATCTCAATTTGCCACTAATCCATCTCAAGATCATCTTGATCAAGTGCTGTATATCTGTCAATATTTAGCCAGGACATCAGATTACACACTTATCTATGATGGTAGATCAAATGGTGGATTGATCATGTGTGCTGATTCTGATTGGGCATCAAATTCAATTGATCGCCAATCTACTACTGGATATATGGTGAAAATAGCAAACAGGATATTCAGCTGGAATTCTAGAGTGCAAAAGACCATAGCACTTTTGTCCACTGAAGCAGAATACATGTCACTTTCTGACACAATGTGACAAGTTGTATGGATCAAATCACTTCTTCGCGAAATTGGCATTGATCTAGGACCCATTCCCCTCTGTGGTGATAACCAAGGCTCCATTTTTATGGCCTCTAACCCTGTACAAGAGCAGTGGATAAAGCATATTGATATCCACTTCCATTATGTCAGACAGATTGTACAAGAAAAGAAAGTAGAGCTATTTTTTATAGAAGGAGCTGAGAATCCCACAGACATGTTCACCAAAAATTTGGGACACGTCAAATTCCTGAAGTTCAGGAGTCAACTTGGGCTAGAGATTACCTCACCTAAGTAAAAACACATTGCTTAGCATGCTTAGCAGCAACACTTAGCAAGGGGGAGTGTTGAACCAGAGTACTGGTACAGAGATACCAGGATAGTGGTCTGACATTATTGTGATTGCATTTAGATAACATTAATTGATGAGATCAAAACATGTTTCACATTAATTAGATAACTGAGTATAAATATCTCAGATTGATCATGTGATTTGATCACATTCATTAACAAGCGAGATAATGCATTTGTTTTACTTTAGATTAGTAGCTGATAATAGTACATCTAAAAATGTATATAAAGTCACTAAAACTGCTATAGATGAAGCAGTCATTATTGCATTATTGCAAGCAGCTAAGTCTCTGAATTAACAAGGTGAGATAGATAGTAGTACAGTAGTATCTAGAATATAAGCCTGTGCCATGCCTGTTCCTTCAGATACTTAATGATCCTAATACATCTGAAAGCAGTCATGTGACTATAATCACATTATAAATGCATTGTACTTATGATTAGATTAATAGCTGATTAGTACATGCAGATGTATATAAAAGCCTATGTAAATATGCTACAGGAATTAAGTTGCTATCACATTATTGAAAGCATCTAAGCCTCTACACATACAAGGTGAGATAGAGTAGTAATGTAGCATCTAAAGTACAGTCTGCACCATGCCTGATTCTTCAGGTTATGGGCCCTGGTGGGCATCTTGTGCCTCTATGGCTGCAATACATACTTTGCACCTTTAATGGCTGCAACAAAATTATCTGCACCTTCAATGGCTGCAATAAGTTCCTGCACCTATATGGCTGCAGAAGTGATGCTACCAGTGAATGAAACATTCATGCACCTTTATGGCTGCACTGCAAGATGTGCCTTTAAGGCTGCATAAGGCTATTAAAAGCTCACCATTTGCACCTTTATGGCCACATCAATGGAGTCTAAAGAGCCTGGGTTTTTGCTTTGTGTTTTGAAGTACCAGTTGTCACATTCAATGCTGACCATGACTTCTTTTACAGAAATCAACTACTCAAACCCTTTTGTCAAAACCCTTATCACATCCCAAACAATGTTGTCTCAACTCACTACCATTGTCCCCATCTGTGACAGATCCAACTACCACAAATGGGTTGGAATCATGCAGGCCTACCTCATGGCCAATGGACTCTGGGAAATAACCAATGGCACTGATCTTAAAATTACTGCCAAGGATGAGCAGCATCCCACTGCAGATGAGCTCAGAGATCAGAAGGAATAGGAGCATGCTGACAATCAAGCCATCAGCACCATTGTCCTGTGCCTATCTGCTTCTATTCAGCAGGAACACCACTCCATGATCTCTGCTAACACTTTATGGGTAGCCCTCAAAGCTAAGTATGGTGCTGTGGGACCATCTGTGATCTTCAGGGACTTCAAGGAGGCCCTGAACTTCTGCTTGGACTCATCAAAGCACCCTGCCCCTCAGATCAATTGTCTCCAAGTTGCTTTTGAGCAGCTTGAGTCCAATAGCATTACCATCCCTGATATGCTGCAGGGAATGCTGCTCTTACACACACTTCCTCCTAGATGGGAGGCTCTCATCCCAACCATCCTTGTTGGAAGATCTCATTCTGACATATACCTCCCAGTAGTCTGCAGTGCCATCCTTGCTCAGTGGGAGCAAGACTGCTCCAGGGGTAAAAACCCCCATTCTGCTAATAAGCTCTCAGCAGTAGTGAATAGCAGGGGTAACCCCCAGGTATCTTCATTGGTACCCATACCCATACCCATACCTGTTGCTATGGGTACAGGTCACCTGCAGGTTACTTGCAGGTCACCTGGGGGTTACCTGTGTAAACATGTGCAAGTTCTTTGTTTGCATTGCACATTTCAGATAACTGGCCTGGGCCATCCTGGTCAAGGAGGTACACAACACATTCATTTGTGGCTACTCAGGATCCCTCAAAGATTCCTGTTTTATATTCATAAGATTAAGATAATTCATTATTCTATTGTTATTTTATTATTCTGCTTTCAATTTTATACAAGCACAACTAAAATCCACCCCAATATACAAAGATCATTAGATAGATGTTATAGAACATTGATGAAAAGCCTGTCAGATAACCACATAGAATGCAAAAATAATTGACAAATGCATAGTGATTGGCAGGGGTAACCCCTGGATATTTGTTTTGATACACAGGTTACCCATAAAATGAAACATGTGCAAGTTCTTTACTTGCATTGCGCAATTCAGACACTTGGCCCAGTCCATCCCAGTCAAGGAGATATGCACTTGGATACAACACATTCATTTGTGGCTACTCAGGATCCCTCAATAATTGCTGATTTATGTTCAGAAGATTAAGTTTATTCTTTATTTACATTATTATTTTATTTCATTTTGTGGAACAGGCATGGCACAGGCTTGTACTTTACATGTACTATATCAGCTACTAGATTAAATGAACATGTTATCTCATTATCTTGTTTAATGATGTGATTTGATCATATGTCAGATCTTAGATGTACAGTGCCTCACAAAACTGAGTCAATGTTTTGCACTTTTGCACTGTTTGTTGAATATTGCATCAGCCAAAATAAATATAAACAAAGTCTTGGTATACCATAAAAGGTACAAGATAAGGGTTATGTAATGCAACAATAATTATGTAATTCTGATCAAAACCTGTGGAGCTATGCCCATTTCAAATTGGGGACTCATTGACTCAGTTTTGTGAGGGGGTATCAGAAATATCAGAATCTGATGCTCCACCAAATGTACAGCAACCAATCCTTAATATATGGTTACCATAGTTATCTTAATATTGATGGGACCTGGAATAGAGCTATTTAACCATGGTTAACATTCCCAGAATATTATAATTTCCCAATGCACCCCACCTCCTCTGCTCAGAAAGAAAACATGCTCTCTCTGGCCTCTGAAGGTCATTCCACTCACACTATTGCCTCCAGACTCAGCCTCAGCCAGTCCATAGTCTCTAGGATACTCAGAACCCTCCATTTTGACCAGCAAATCTCCTCTGGTGGCCATCCTTCCAAGCTCTCCACTACCTCCCAGAGGGCTATCTTCACTCAAATGACTACTGGAAAGGCTTCTAATGCTGTCCAGGCCACCAATTACATCAAGACCATCATCCCCACTTCAGTCCCCTCAGAAACAGTTAGGAGAATGCTCAGAAAAAGCTCATTCAAGGCTGTAGTGAAGAAGAAAAGCCCTTGCTTAGTGCAAGGCATAGGCAGAAGAGGTTGGCCTTTGCTTTCAAGTACCAAAACTGGACTATGGAGGACTGGCATCTGACCCAAACCTGTTGATTTTGGTCTCATCTGACCAAATGACCCTCTTCCAGTCCTCCATAGTCCAGTTTTGGTACTTGAAAGCAAAGGCCAACCTTGTTACGTCTGGTGCGGGACGTTCCACACGACTTGTGCGACAGCGTACTAAGTGGGTTCGGATAAGAGACCAATAAGATCCCTTGGAGTCGAGAGGGTATGAGTCAAAGTCCTAGAGGCTGTACCCTAAGACAATGTTGAGCAGAAAGTGCCGAAAGCACTGAGACAGGCAGACGTTCAAGAGACAAAGGGAAGTCCAGAAGACAAGCACCAATGTATTCAATAAGTCGAGTCTGAGGTCTACAATGTAGCTACAGCGGGCTTATATACATAATCGAGTGGGCGTCTAAAGATAAGGTAACCTAGGATCATGTGGGCCCAAATATACGAAAGCGGAGGGCGTAAAGCCGTGCTTCTGATAGGGAATTAAGTAAGTGTCCAGTCTTAGAGATAAGGGATAAGAGATAGGCAAACGGCGGGCCAAACATAAGTACAGCAATATAAACAATGGCAAAGACGATCATGGGGAAGGAAGCAGGGCATGTGATGGATCCCACGATGGAGACGTGATCTGGTAGTGGAGAGTAGGTGGCAAGGAGGGGTTGTCGTTGGGTAAAAAGAAAAAGACAGGGAGGGACGGGGTTCGTAACAAACCTCTTCTGCCTATGCCTTGCACTAAGCAAGGGCTTTTCTTCTTCACTACAGCCTTGAATGAGCTTTTTCTGAGCACTCTCCTAACTGTTTCTGAGGGGACTGAAGTGGGGATGATGGTCTTGATGTAATTGGTGGCCTGGACAGCATTAGAAGCCTTTCCAGTAGTCATTTGAGTGAAGATAGCCCTCTGGGAGGTAGTGGAGAGCTTGGAAGGATGGCCACCAGAGGAGATTTGCTGGTCAAAATGGAGGGTTCTGAGTATCCTAGAGACTATGGACTGGCTGAGGCTGAGTCTGGAGGCAATAGTGTGAGTGGAATGACCTTCAGAGGCCAGAGAGAGCATGTTTTCTTTCTGAGCAGAGGAGGTGGGGTGCATTGGGAAATTATAATATTCTGGGAATGTTAACCATGGTTAAATAGCTCTATTCCAGGTCCCATCAATATTAAGATAACTATGGTAACCATATATTAAGGATTGGTTGCTGTACATTTGGTGGAGCATCAGATTCTGATATTTCTGATACCCCCTCACAAAACTGAGTCAATGAGTCCCCAATTTGAAATGGGCATAGCTCCACAGGTTTTGATCAGAATTACATAATTATTGTTGCATTACATAACCCTTATCTTGTACCTTTTATGGTATACCAAGACTTTGTTTATATTATTTTGGCTGATGCAATATTCAACAAACAGTGCAGAAGTGCAAAACATTGACTCAGTTTGTGAGGCACTGTATATTCTATGTATCTAATTAATTTGTGAATGCATTCTGTTGTGTTATCTATGTGTGATCACAATCTTGTTGGACCAATGGAAAATTGCAGCTGTGATTGTTAAGTCAACCTTCCTTAATAGGAAGGAGATTAGACCAATATGCTGGTCCATGTGATGCAATGTAGTTGCTGCTCTATGCAGCCTGTAGATACATGCAGGCCTTGTTTCAGTAAACTAATTTGATAATTAGATTATAGAATAGTCTAAGTAGTCTAGAGTGTATTTTAGATAGTGCCAGACTGGTGGAATTGATCATGTGTTAATAAACAGTTGCATCATGATTTTCAAGAGAGTGGATCACTGATAACACTTTTATTTTACATTGCACCATTGATCTGCTTTGATATTTCATAGGATAACACTAGAATATATTTACAGAAACCCTGTAGCATACATCAAATTAATCTTTTTATTTGTTTGCTACAGATGTATTTTATCATTACATTTCTGCTGATCTTGTCAATGACCAATGACCACTTATACCCACCAAACCCGCTGTGTGGGTATGGGTTTCTGGCAGGTTGGGAGTTGTATACCTGTACCCATACCTGTCAAAACCCATGGCGTTTACCTGCATGGGTATGAAAACCCTTGCTGATCCCTACTCAGCAGTCAAGCAGAAGTGAGGTGATCCTTGCTTCAGCCAGCAGAAACAGTCTGGAGGCAAACAGCCAGAGCATGTGGAAAAGCAGGTGGATCACAAGTACCAATGCAAGCATTGTGCCAGAAGGCAGAATCAAGATAATCAGCAATCTAAGGCACAGGGGCACTCACACATTGTTAATCAAGTGTTCTTCCCCCCTCCTTGATTCACCACCATGCCATCTGTTCCCTCTCCTCCTTCCTTTAAAACTCACTATAGGAATGGAAGGCCTCATATTGTTATGCACACCACTCCTAAGGAGTGAATCCCTGGCCACTATCATGCTTTTAACCAAGCTATGGATCTGTGCAAAGATATAGGTGTGCTGGGGACTGCTTGCAATTTGAAACCCCTTGAGACCCACATAACTGATAGTTTCTCAAGAGTGTTGTCCAGCAAGACAAAGCTGGAGGACCTTGAAGAGGATGGAGATGAGTGACTGTGCAAAAAATCTAGATCCCCCTCACCTATCACTGTCAATTAGGGCCTAGCATGAGTGCACTCATGAGTTACCCGGATCCAAACTCATGGGTATTTAGATTAGATAATCCCATACTCGGATCCGCATGAGTATGTTCCCACGGATCACCCGGAGCCACAAGTCCTATACTTGCATGGATCTGAGTACTCGTGGGTATACTCATAGGTTTACTTGTAAGGTTTGAGGCAGCCAGAGATCTTCATCTTGCATACACAGAAAGAATATATATATTACTACAATCCCACGAAGTTTCAAGTCAGATCATGCATCTGATCCAAAATAAAACAAGAATCAGTTACGATATCTATAGAAATGTGAAAAAACGCGAAAAAACGCGAAAAAACACGAAGTGTGGGGTGCGCCGATCGGACCGTGCATTGCCTTCCTATCTAGGAAGGTAGGCTTAAGAATGCATGCATCAGCATGCATCAGTACAGAGATGCTGGGATCACGCCTAATTGATAAGATCAAAAACGCATTCACAATTAATTAGATACTTAGGATATACATCTAAGTGATAAGATCAAAAATGCATTCACAGTTAATTAGATACTTAGGATATACATCTAATACAAGTGATAAGATCAAAAATGCGTTCACAATTAATTAGATACTTGGGATGTACATCTAAGTGATAAGATCAAAAACACGTTCACAGTTAATTAGATACTTAAGATATACATCTAATACAAGTGATAAGATCAAAAATGCATTCACAATTAATTAGATACTTGGGATGTACATCTAAGTGATAAGATCAAAAATGCGTTCACAATTAATTAGGTACTTAGGATGTACATCTAAGTGATAAGATCAAAAATGCATTCACAACTAATTAGATGCTTAGGACATACATCTAAGATAATACAAGTGATAAGATCAAAACACGTTCACAATTAATTAGATACAAGTGATAAAATCAATTCTGCATAACCCTATATATAATATATTGTGTGTCTTTACTAGTGAGGATGGGTGGCTTAGTGGTTAGAGCACCGGACCAAGCTTGTTCCCAGAGGTCCTAGGTTCAATCCATGTTTCAGCCATTTCTGTTCTAGCTTGAGGAGCCTAGTAAAAAAATAATTTTATATAATAATATTCCCACAAGTATTCTGTGAGTACCCGTGTGGGTACCCGGGGTGCCAAAATTAATACCCGGATCTGCATGAGTATTTTCCTGTGGATCACCCAGATCCATGAGTATCAATACCCGCGAGTTTTCCCACAGCTCTACTCAAAAAACTCGCAAGTTACCCAGACTCATGCTGTAACAGGTGAAGCTCCATGTACACTTAGAAACAAAAAGGGCAAAGGGTGTGGTGACCTAAGTCATTGGGCATACTATGGAGGCAAACGTCATGCGTTAAGCAATGACCAGGAACTGTGTCACCCACTGTGGTTTATGCAACCATGATGACGGCGTTCTGAAACTGGAAGAAGCTGCAGCCCCAAGAGGACAAGATGCAGCTTTTTACAGGTGTGTACCTATCCCTAGTACCTCAGGGGATCTGTGTCCAGCCACTGTCAACACCGTAGGTAAAGGTATTCTACGACCCTCCTACAACTGGTGACTTGACTTGGTGACCTTCTGTTCATGGGGAGCCTTGATAACAGGAAGAAGCTGCAGCCCCAAGAGGACAAGATCCAAAGGATCGAGTCACACAGGGAGGCAGTGATACCATTAGCACTATGTATCGAACTCGTGTAGACAGTTACTCACCTGCAGCCCCAAGAGGACAAGATGGGGGCTACAGGCTGTTACAGGGGGTCTTATATACATTTCTCAGTGTAACGAGGTAAGCAGTAAGTGTAAGCAAGAATCAGCAAGTATCAGTCAGCTGTATTGCTGACTGAGCCTTATCTTTGTGATTCATAAGCTGCTTTACTCTGCTGACTGATCATGCTCCACAGTGTGATGTCATAATGACGTCACTGTGGAGTAGATAACTGATATGTAGTCTAGCCCTTTGGTCTGGAACACGTCTATCTACTGATACATGTGATTCTGTGCTAAAATTGGCCATGGCCCAACCTGGGCCCTTATCTAGAGCCCCACTTACCTAGATCCTTCTAGGCTGGACTCCTCTTATCTTGATAACAGCTCCACTAGGTCTAGAACCATCTAGACTGTGGGGCCTTGCTTATTGTGGTAAACACAATAGAGAATCGACTTGTTATTGTTGAGTGGCTCTTGTGCTGACTAAGCAGCATGTGACTATTACATGTGACTCAGTCACATGATCCATGTCATGACTACATTCCCATGATCACGTGTTGAGACTGCTGGGTAATCTTCCCACAGTCATGTGATCCAAAAGGGAGAAAAGAAAGGAAAAATAAAATAGAGCCGTGACACATGCTATGCCCTACTGTCAATACAGAAGATGAAGAGGACCTCAATGATCCTCTTGATTGGGGCTCTGATCATCTTGATGATCAGCTGGCTGATCTGGCTGGCCTAGATGAGGACAACAATCAGGATGTGTATGTCCCCTCTTTCCTTCTACCCTGCAAAACTAACAGATGCATTTATGCTTCATTAGTTCACACTTCTAGGGAGTCCCCTACAAAGAGCATTTGTTGACATGGAATGTGTCTGGAGATGCTTCAGGCATCTGAGGATCGCTCTAGCTGTAGATAAGATTAGATTAGGTTCCGGAGTTTCAGACTTTTTACGATATCTTTATTACATTTCTTTCTCACCTTACTCAGCTGATTAGTGATGTCCTTAGTAATGCGCAGTAAGCACGTGATATCTCTTTGGCCAATGGCCTTTATCCCTCTCTGTTTATTGTCCGGCACTTGTGGACTTATTCCCAGTGCGCACAGACCATTTCCCCTTGCCCCTATGGGTATATAAGGGTGTCTGTTTCGTCTCTTTCACTTCAGAGTTCTTCTAACCTCTGAAGTGTAAGTTCCCTTTACTATACTTTCTTCTCTACCTTTGACTAACCGTCTTCTGTAGACTACTTGTCTTTTAGGTCAGTAGTATAGTTGTATAGAGTTCTTCTAACCTCTGAAGTACTACTTGTCTTTTAGCCTAACACGCTACTAACCACAGTCAGTATAACCAGCAGCATGATTGTTTGACAGCATTAGAAATGCAGGAGTAGTTAGCACTATACATGACTTTAGGTTATGTACAAATATATCACATTCTCCACATCATGTTCAGTGTGCTAAATGCAAAGGAAAGACTAAGGATGAAGGCCATATAACTTGGCTCTTAGATTCAGGTGCTTCATTGCACTTTACATTTTCTCTCAATGATTTCATTGAATATGAAGACATTAGTACCCCAGAGCCCATCAAAATGGCTTCTAAACCTATTTATATTAAAGGGAAAGGTACTGTTCTATTAGAACATGATGTCACACACAATGGAGTCATGAAAATGTGTACAATGCATTTATATCCTGTATATTACATCCCTGATATAACTGGAAGACTTCTGAGCATCAGAGAGTTTCTCAAGCAAGGATTGTATATCTATGGGGATGAACATGAATTAACCTTGTGAAATAAGGGATCTAAAATCCCAATTATTCAATGCCATCTGGCAATTACTGGCCAAACTATCTATTGGCTTCATTCTAAGATTGCTAATTCATGATCTTACTCCACAATCTATAATGTAGATTATGATCTAACACATAAGTGCTTAGGACATCCTTCTAAGGAAGTCTTACATCATGCCAAAGATCACACTAAGGGATTCCCCCTAGATCTATTTTATCTGAAGACAGCTCCCCTATGCCCAGGATGTGTGCAAGGCAAGATGCCTTTGTGATCTTATCTACCATCTGAAACACATGCCTCAAAGCCTTTTGAGTGCATTCATTCAGATCTTGAGACTTTCCCAGTAGAATCTTATCACAAATACAAATACTTTATCAGCTTTATTGATGATTATATGTCATTTGCATGGATTGTATGTTTGTGCACTAAGTCTGCTGCAATAAATGCTTTGCAACAATTCCTTGCCATGATCAAAAATCAACATAACACCACCATTAAAGAGTGGATGTCTGATGCTGGTGGAGAATACAAATCTGATGTATTTATGAATGTATTGAAAGATGAAGGGATAAAAATTCTACAGAGCATGCCTTATACTCCCCAACAAAATGGCCATGCAGAGTGCTTCATGCACACTTGTATGGATAAAGTGCAATCAATGTGCATTGAGTCATGTCTTCCAGACTCTTGGTGGGAATTTGCTGTACTACATGCAGTACATCTCTACAATATGACTCCTGTACATCACCTGAAATGGCAGACACCTTATGAGATATTGCATGGAGAGGCACCAGAGATCTCTCATTTGTGCATCTTTGGATGTGGTGCTTATGTCTACATTCTGGAAGAATGTTGCAGTGATAAACTATCACCTAAGTCTGAACTTATGGTGTATATTGGGCAAGCAGATGGGATTAAAGGCCATCTGTTCATGTGGCTTGGCAATAATACATTGTACATGCAAGCCACAGCCCTATTTGATGAGAATCTCTTCCCTAAGTGTGATTCCACCAGACAGCATGGAGTTACTAAATTGAATGAGCCTCTAATTAATGAAGGGCCAGAAACACAGCCCATTCCTTTAGTAGATGATGATGATTTCCTACCATCTCACCTTCCACCTTCCAAACAAATAGAAGGACCTCAGGTTCTTGATGAAGAACCTAGTGCTTCACAGCCAGAGGTACCCTTGCCTTTTCCTGTGCCAGAACAACAACCAGTGCCTTTGCAGTGCTCTACACAGGAAAGGAAAGTTGCACTTCACCCTGGGAATGTCTATGGGATAACAGGCACCCTGTCAATCAGTTTACAGACATTCAGCAGATGCAGCAATGGAGACAAGCAGTGGAACCTCAGGGTAGCTCCCCAGTTCCATCCATGCATTTGAGACAGGTTCCTGGTCCTAGTCTTGACACTCCAGCCTGCACTAGTAACAATCTGCTTACACCCATAAGGGGGAGTGATGATGAAGTTGAGGATCTAGTAGATCTCATATCTCAACTAGCCCAGGAAGGGGGAGGAGAATTTGTGAATTATCTGCTCACCAAAGCAGTTCCACATGATTCACAGCCACTAGACACATCCAATATACAAGAGTGGACATATAGAGATATTTTGTGCATGCCTGATGTGCAACAAAAGGAATGGAAGACTGCATGTCATGAAGAACTTGAGGCACTTCACAGATGGAAAGTCTTTACACTTGTGGACCCTCCCAAAGGGAGGAAGACAATTAAAAATAGATGGGTCTTTGACCAGAAATCTGATGGTTGTAAGAAAGCCAGGCTCATAGCCAAAGGCTTTTCTCAGGTTGAAGGCATTGACTTTAATGAAATATTCTCACCTGTTGTAAGGTTTGAGACTGTCCAATTGATGCTCATGCTTGCCATGCTTGAGGATTGGCACATCACTGGACTAGATGTCAAAGTGCTTTCCTGTATGGTGAACTAGATGAAGAGCTATACATGGAACAACTACTGATGTTCTGGCCTGGCTTGGCCCAAAAGCTGCGGCTTTGGCTCAGCCTGAGGTGGCTCCAGCTTTCCTGAAGTCTGGGCTGAGCCAAAGCCACCACAGATGGTTTGGCCCTGGCCTGGCTTGGCCCAAGCCATGGCTTTTGGCAGAGAAAATTTTATGACATATAACTAGTAGTTATAGTTCAGCTAATCCAAATCTGACTTGGTGTGTTATGTATTGCAAAGCTATATCGAAGAAAAAATTTGAAATGCCATGATAAACATGATCATGTGACCCAAATCAACCACTTTGTGATCAGATTTCTACTGATTTTGACAATTGCTATTGCACTTGTATGTGCTGTTGAAAGCCGCAGCCTGAGCCAGCGGCTTTGGCTTTTAGTTTCTCTGAGCTGGGCCAGGCACATCACTAGGAACAACCTGAAGGTCTCAAAATTAAAGGACAAGAAACCAAAGTACTACAACTACAATGCACCATTTATGGTCTTAAACAAGCTGCCTTAGCATGGTGGAAGGTGCTACAGTGGGTCAAAAAACTGTCCCAATGTTTGCACCATTTCTAGTATTCACTCTATAGCACCTCAGCATTTAGGAATCTGGTTATGGTGTGGCTGTATGTCTGAATGCCCTGCTTCCTGGCTACCATTCCCAATTTGGATCAAAGACATTGGCCATGATATAAGCATTTTATGATCAAATCAAATCAATCAATCATCAGGACAGTTTTTTGACCCACATTTTTAATCCACTATCTGCCCAATTACTACTTTATTTCACCCCTTTTTTGCCTTGGTAACTCCTTGAATCCTTTTAGTCATCCTTTCTATAACCTTTTGCCATCATTCTGGTGCATTTTTATTCCACTCCTCCACCACCCTCCCCTGCAACTCAGGTACCCCCTTGACTGGTTAAGAACCTTCTTCAGATCCACCCAGAGGTGTCCAATGGGGCTAATATTTCAAGGGATTGGGCTGTCCATACCAGGGTTCAATATTCTTGTCTTTAAACCACTGGTTTCCCTTCTTGGAATTGTGTTTTGGGTCATTGTCCTGCTGAAACATGGTTTCACCCTCCACCATTTCTAACTTTTCAAACCTTTCCACCACTCCACCATCCAAAATATCATAGTACTGGCATGGATTCATGATCCCCTGAACCCCTGTAAGCATTCCTAGTCCATTTCACCCCATACAACCCCCATACCATAAGTTCTTCCTCCTCCATGCTTGACTGTCAGGGTGGTGGTTAGTGATGTTCCGGCCTGGCTTGGCCCAAAAGCCGCGGCTTTGGCTTGGCCTGAGGCGGCTCCGGCTTTCCTGAAGTCTGGGCCGAGCCAAAGCCGCCACAGACGGCTTGGCCCTGGCCCGGCTTGGCCCAAGCCGCGGCTTTTGGCAGAGAGAATTTTATGACATAGAACCAGTAGTTATAGTTCAGCTAATCCAAATCTGACTTAGTGTGTTACGTATTGCAAAGCTATATTGAAGAAAAAGTTTGAAATGCCGTGATAAACATGATCATGTGACCCAAATCAACTGCTTTGTGATCAGATTTCTACTGATTTTGATGATTGCTATTGCACTTGTATGTGCTGTTGAAAGCTGCGGCCTGAGCCGGCGGCTTTGGCTTTTAGTTTCTCTGAGCCAGGCCAGGCACATCACTAGTGGTGGTTCTGTCAGAGAGTGGTTACCATGAAAATTGGACAGTGGATGATTGGAAAAGGATCTTGTGGTCAGGTGAGACTATAATGAACAGAATTGGTTCAGACAGAAGGAGCTATACTTGGAAAATAAGGGAGAACCACCCTCTGACAGAACCACCACTCCAACAATCAAGCATGGAGGAGGAAGAACTTATGGTATGGGGGTTGTATGGGGTGAAATGGACTAGGAATGCTTACAGGGGTTCAGGGGATCATGAATCCATGCCAGTACTATGATATTTTGGATGGTGGAGTGGTGGAAAGGTTTGAAAAGTTAGAAATGGTGGAGGGTGAAACCATGTTTCAGCAGGACAATGACCCAAAACACAATTCCAAGAAGGGAAACCAGTGGTTTAAAGACAAGAATATTGAACCCTGGTATGGACAACCCAATCCCTTGAAATATTAGCCCCATTGGACACCTCTGGGTGGATCTGAAGAAGGTTCTTAACCAGTCAAGGGGGTACCTGAGTTGCAGGGGAGGGTGGTGGAGGAGTGGAATAAAAATGCACCAGAATGATGGCAAAAGGTTATAGAAAGGATGACTAAAAGGATTCAAGGAGTTACCAAGGCAAAAAAGGGTGAAATAAAGTAGTAATTGGGCAGATAGTGGATTAAAAAGGCAGCTCAAAAAACTGTCCACATGATGAAGCAGATTGAATGGTTGATATCTTGATCACTTCTTCATGGAGTCTTATGAACAAAGGTCCATTGGAAAGCCCTGAATATAGGCTACATTTCATACACTCACACCTTGGCTTCATTCCCTTTGGTTACTTTGTAATATATGCATTTGTACAAAAGTTCAAAACATGTGGACAGTTTTTTGAGCCACTGTATGCACATCTGCACTCCATAACTGATTGTTGTCTTATTTTACATTGGACACATGATCCAACTTGGAACTTTGTACAATAATAGTAGACAGGTATCTACAACATTCTGTAACATGCTGCAGACCCCATCTTGTCCTCTTGGGGCTGCAGGCTCTTGGTATTGTTAATATAGGTGTATTCTTGCTGTACAAGCAGGGATGTTTGTCTCTGACTACCTTGAGCCTTATGTGTGCATCAATCTCCATGTTCTGCACAGCTTTTAACAGGCATTATCATTGTTTTCATTGTTGTTACAGTCTCTGCCAAGCAACCCTGTTTTCTTCACCCTCCCCAATGACAACCCCTCTTTACCACCTACCTTACACTTCCTGATCACGTCTCCATCCTGGGACCCCTCACGTGCTCTGCTCCCATCCCCATGATTCGCTTTGGACTTATTGACCTGCTGTTTGCTTATATTTGACCCTTATCTTGTTATCCCTTATCTCGCTATCTTTATGACCGGACACTTACTTAATACCCTATCAGAAGCCAGGCTCTACGCCCTCCGCTTTCATATATTCGGGCCCACATGACTCCATGCTATCTTATCTTTAGACGCTCATTCAATTACGTATATAATGTTGACACAGGACGTGTCGGGAGATGCTTCAGGCATCTAAGGTTCACTTCAGCTGTAGATTAGATTAGATTAGATTCCGGAGTTTCGGACTTTTTATGTTATCTTTATTACACTTCCTTTTCTTCTTACTCAGCTGATTAGTGATGGACTTAGTAATGCGCAGTAAGCATGTGATATCTCATTGGCCAATGGCCTTTATCCCTCATTGTTTATTGTCCGGCACTTGTGGACTTATTCCCAGTGCGCACAGACCATTTCCCCTGGCCCCTATGGGTATATAAGGGTGTCTGTTTTGTCTCTTACACTTCAGAGTTCTTCTAACATCTGAAGTGTAAGTTCCCTTTACTATACTCTCTTTTTCCTTTGACTAACCGTCTTCTGTAGACTACTTGTCTTTTAGGTCAGTAGTATAGTTGTATAAGAGTTCTTCTAACATCTGAAGTACTACTTGTCTTTTAGCCTAAACCGCTACTAACCACAGTCAGTATAACCAGCAGCATGATTGTTTGACAGGTTATGGGCCCTGCCGCTCATACTGACTGTTTATATTCCCTTTGTTCATAAACAGCCCAACTCGCTTTTCGCACTTCAAGCTCACAAAAGCTTCAAAGTCTTTCCCACCAGCTTCTTCCAGTGAGCTTCTTTATTTACTGTCTGTGCACCTTAACACCCCACAGGATGACGCAGTTTACTGCTCATCCTGAACTGTTTGGCTAGCCCTTCAGGGTTCTTGCAAAAGGTGATGAGGGACCCTAAGCGGGTGAAACACCTTAAGCTCCTTGAGTGCGCACTAGGTATTAGTAACTTCATAGTTGTAGCTGGGTTTTCGTCCCATAGTTAGCTTAGTAGGCCTATAGCCAGAAGCTTGTGGCTTTAAGTCCAGTTAATGCTTGGCTCGATCCGTAAGCCAGGTTTAGCGACCTGCAGGTAGAGTTTAGGGTCTAGAACAAGGCATGGGTAGTCACTCCCATGACGCTTGGGCTCGATACAAGTAGGCTGCACTACTATAGTCTATACATAGTAGATATAGTCTTCATCTCTGGGCATAAGTATTCGTTGCCTTTGTAGGGTAACCACGCCCTACCAGAGACAGACTAGACATCTACTTAGTCATGGCCCCAATCATCTAGGGCTTAATCATGAACTCCACCACCAGCATTAGAGGAAGGGCTATACACCCTTTGTCTCTAATGGAACTTGCGGTTGGCTCCTCATGACATGACTCCCAGTCTTGTTTACACTAGACACTCTGGCTAGTCTACCAGAGCTTATGTCTAGTTGCAGGATTGCGCTAGACAGCTTTACTATACCTAGAAAGTCGCACAACAAAGGCGGGACCTTCCTAGGTTCTGAAGCATAGCGCCACAGTGTGGGGTGGCACTCTTAAGCGAGACCTGGGCACTGGTTCTAACTGCTCCTTGGAACCAGGAACACTTTCATAACATCTCAAAATGCCGTCCTCTATCGTCTTCCCTCCCTCCTCCAAGATGGAGCGCCTTGATGGCTCCAACTGGCAGGTTTGGTCTGCCAACTTCAATGCCCTTTTGAGGATGAATGGGCTCAGGAGGCACATAATCACCGCCTATCCTGATATGCCCCTCCTCCCAGAGGACAAGGAGGAGAAAGAAAAAATGCAGAAGGAGGTTGTTGACCCCATCCTTAGGGAATGGATGGGAGAAGAGGAAATGTTGATTGGGCTACTCTATCTCAATGTAACCCAGGAGGTTTACAGTCAAGTAACCTCCGATGCCGATTATCCTTCTCTTTTCGAGAAGTATAATAAGTTGGAACGGCTTTATGGCTCTGTAGGTAGCATGGCCACATATAATTTGTGGCTTGCCCTGGTGTCCTTCCGTCTTGATGAAGGACAGACATTCAGGACCCAATTACAAAAGGTCCTGGATGCCAGGAGTACCCTTAGGGAGAATGGGATGGAGGTCAATGACCTCCAAATGAGCTTCATCTTGTTAAAAGCTCTCCCAGACTCCTACAGTGCCATTGCCGGCTCCATACTGGCCTCTGGCGACCCAGAGCGCCTTTCTCCTCAGGACCTTGTGCAGAGGTTCCTAAATGAGGAAAGTCGCCTGGCAGGTCCCTCGGGAAGTGGTAGTGCAGTCCTATCTAAGGCTGCACCTGTCAAATCAAACAAAAAAAAAATTTATCACCACTTCCCGCTGCTGCCCCTGGTTCACAAGGGGTGGTCTGCTTCTATTGCCAAAAGCCTGGACACAAGTCCAACGCTTGCGCAAAGAAGAAGAAGGACCTGGAGAATGCCAAAAAAGGCAAGGCAGGGAACAAGAAGAGGGCTGAGGCCCAACATGTAAATACTATAGCCACCGTAGTTAATGGTAGTGGCAAAATAGAGGAGGTGCATGAAGCACCTCGCATTCGCCTTTATGTTCACACCTATAATCTGGATATCAACTCAGATTATTGGATGCTTGATAGTGGAGCAACGGCTCATTTCAGTCCCAACCTTGAAGACTTCGATACTTATGAAGTTGATCACACCCATGAAGTATCACTAGGTGACAACTCTATAGTCAAAACAAATGGAGTTGGCACCGTGATCATCAGGACTGATCAAGGTTTTGACTGGAACTCAGCAATGTGCTCCACTTGCCTGGAGGACATAAAATACTCTCCGCCAGTGCCCTAGTAGAAAAAGGGGCAACTGTGTTCTTTGATAATAAGAAGGCAACAATAAAATATGGCGATAACATTATAGCGGAAGCATGGAAGTTTGGCAAATTGTATTGGGTACTAGGCAAACACGTCCTAAGTAGTATCCATACAACTGCATCTGCCTCACTGGAAATCTGGCATCAAAGAATGGGCCATATGTCTAAAGAAGCCCTAAAAAGATATGCTCCTGAGGCGGTAAAGGCCTCAAAATAAATAATAGCCAAGTGGAAGACAAGCCGTGTTATGGCTGTGAAATGGGCAAGTCCCATCGTCTTCCATTTCCCCCATCTTCAAAGCGCGCGTCAGCCCCCCTTGAGATCCTTCATAGTGATCTCGTAGGTCCCTTGCAGTGCAGTTCAATACAAGGGAATCTATACTTTGCCACCTTCTTGGACGACTTTAGCAGATATGCTTTAATCGTTCCAATGAAGTCTAAAGATCTGTTCACACCAGTTTTTAATAAACTGAAGACATTACTTGAAAATAAATTCAATCATAAAATCAAGTGTCTTCATACAGATCGTGGTGGCGAGTATGTGAACAAGGCGCTGAAGGCAACGCTTGAAGATTATGGCATAGAGCATAAACTTACGATGCCGTATAGCCCACAACAGAACGGAAGGGCCGAGAGATTTAATAGAACCATTATGGAAAAAGGCACTAGCATGCTGCACGATGCTGGCCTATCTCTTGGTTTTTGGGAGTGTGCTGTTGAGACAGCATGTCATATATATAATAGAACTCCCATCCGTTCTAATAAGTGGAAAACTCCGCTTGAGCTTCTGGTTGGGAACAAACCAGATGTCTCATACTTTAAGGTCTTTGGATGCAAAGCCTATTATCATGTTCCAGAGGGCAAGCGGCGTAAATTAGATCCCAAAGCCAGGGAAGCCGTCTTTGTCGGGTATGAGCCCACTTCTAAGGGCTATACACTTTGGGATAGTCGTACCCGGTCTCTCATCTTTTCACGAGATGTTACATTTGATGAGAGATCCTTCCCATCCCGCTCTGTAAAGGACAGCAGAGCAGATAAACCAATAGAGCAACCTACAGAAGGTGGCTCATTTACTTTACCTGGTGGCCCAGTCCAGCCACCACCAGCAGCAGCTACACATGTTCCTGAGGCTCCTCAAGATGAGGAAGACCTGGAAGAGGAACAGGAGGACATTGTACCTCCTCAATTAGCACCACAGCCTACCACACCCACACGTAATGTAGACACCACACACCCTCAGACTATATATCAGACTCCTCCGTCGCAAATCATGGAACCATCCTCCCCTCCCAAAAGAACCAAGGCAATCAGAAAATCACAAAGGATTGCAGACAGAATTCCTCAACCTAATTTTCAGAGGACAAGTCCACGCTCTGAACGACGAGATAGGGCAATCCAAGAAGATTTAGACTTGGATACTGCACGCCCCAATCGCAACCGTCGTCTGAATCCTCGCTTCTACAATGAGGATAATGCAGAATTCGTGCAAGGTTCTTCCAGACTTGGTCAGATGGATCTACTTAATGCTGCAGGATCGCCTTATAGGGATCCTCTTACATTTAAAGAAGCAATGGAGTCTGATAACGCCAGTGATTGGCTTGAGGCATGTCAATATGAAATAGATGCCTTAGAAAAACTTAAAGTGTGGCGCCTTGAAGACCTTCCTGAAGGTAGAAAGGCTGTAAAGTCCAAGTGGGTCTTTAAATTGAAAGCAGATGGACGCTTTCGTGCTAGGCTTGTAGCAAAAGGGTTCACCCAAATAGAAGGGGTGGACTTCGATGAAACCTTCTCCCCAGTCGCCAGATTTGAGTCTCTTAGACTATTATTAGCGTTGGCCGCGCTTGAGGATTGGGAAATCCACCAGATGGATGTCAAATCGGCATTCCTACATGGCGATCTGGATGAGGAGATTTACATGGAGCAACCTATTGGTTTTGTCGCTGCTGGACAAGAGTCCAAAGTTTGTAGGCTACAGAAAGCTCTGTATGGCCTCAAACAAGCTTCCCGAGCATGGAACTTGCAATTCCATGCAGTTCTCAATGAACTGAGCTTTACTCGGACGTACTCTGATGCAGGAGTATATGTGTATCATCACCAAGAGGGGGATGGTTCACTTTTCGTCATTTTATATGTTGATGACATCACTATACTTGGGTCCTCCGCTAAGAAGATTCAATGGCTGAAGGACTCTCTATCTAGCCGATATGAGATGACCGATCTTGGCGAAATCCAGTCCTACCTTGGAGTTAACATCACCAGGGACCGTCCTAACAAGACACTGGATATCGACCAGACAGCCTATGTATCCTCCATAGTAGAGAGATTTGGAATGGGGGATTCCAACCCAGTATATACTCCTCTACCCTCTGGCGTGGATGTTCATTTGGTCAAGTTTGAAGACCAAGCATCTACCTCTGATATTAAGAGGTATCAGCAGTTAATGGGGTCTCTGCTTTGGGTGCAGATTGGAAGCAGACCTGACATTAGTTTTGCTGTTGCACGCCTTAGCCAATTTGCTTCCAACCCTTCCCAACAGCACATGCGACTAGCAAAGTATGTCTTAGCCTATCTAAATGCTACAAAAGACTACAAGTTGCGCTATTCTGGAGGGAATGGTGAAGTAGGCCTTCATGGCTTTGCGGATTCCTCATGGGGAGATCAAGAGGACCGCCACTCCACCTCAGGCTACGTCTTTTTCCTTGCTAATGGAGCCATTAGCTGGTGCTCCAGAAAGCAGAAGACAGTAGCACAGTCCACCACTGAAGCCGAGTATATGAGCCTTGCTGAGGCTTCAAATCAGGCAGCGTGGTATAGAACCTTTATGCAGGAATTGGGATATGAAGTTAGTTCACCCATACAACTGCACTGTGACAATAAGGGTGCAGTAGATCTTGCATTAAACCCTGTCACAGGAAGGCGATCAAAGCACATACCAATAAAGTACCATGCCATTAGGGAGTATGTAGAATCACACCAGATTGACTTGGTGCGAACTCCCACTGGAGAGATGCTGGCAGATGGCCTTACAAAGTCTCTGCCTAGATCATCTTTTGATCACATGGTAACTGGATTTGGACTAGTACTGGAATGAAGGAGCTGGAATCTGGAGACTTTGTTCACCAGTTTCACTTTCCCACCATGCCACATGAGCACGTTCTCGACCTCGAGAGTGACGCAAGAGGTGTGTAGACTTGCATAAGCGAATCTACAACTCGTACGCAAAACTCACAAAGAGTTAGAGAAGTTGGATCTCTGGCTGGTGATATGTTAATTCAATTGTGAACAGCAGTGTGCTCATTTAATTCATTCCATCTTAATGATCGATGCCTTCACCATGGAGGGATGTTGACACAGGACGTGTCGGGAGATGCTTCAGGCATCTAAGGTTCACTTCAGCTGTAGATTAGATTAGATTAGATTCCGGAGTTTCGGACTTTTTATGTTATCTTTATTACACTTCCTTTTCTTCTTACTCAGCTGATTAGTGATGGACTTAGTAATGCGCAGTAAGCATGTGATATCTCATTGGCCAATGGCCTTTATCCCTCATTGTTTATTGTCCGGCACTTGTGGACTTATTCCCAGTGCGCACAGACCATTTCCCCTGGCCCCTATGGGTATATAAGGGTGTCTGTTTCGTCTCTTACACTTCAGAGTTCTTCTAACATCTGAAGTGTAAGTTCCCTTTACTATACTCTCTTTTTCCTTTGACTAACTGTCTTCTGTAGACTACTTGTCTTTTAGGTCAGTAGTATAGTTGTATAAGAGTTCTTCTAACATCTGAAGTACTACTTGTCTTTTAGCCTAAACCGCTACTAACCACAGTCAGTATAACCAGCAGCATGATTGTTTGACATATAAGTCCGCTGTAACTACATTGTAGACCTCAGACTCAACTTATTGAATACATCGGTGCTTGTCTTCTGGACTTCCCTTTGATCTTTGAGCTCAGTTGTCTCAGTGCTTCTGGCACTTGTCCACTTAACATTGTCTAAGAGTACAGCCTCTTGGACTTTGACTCGTCATACTTTGACTCCAAGAAACCCTATTGGTTTCTTACCCAAACCCGCAAAGAACGCTGTCACACAAGTCATGTGGAATGTCCCGCACTGGACGTAACATCAAGTCAAGTCTCCCATCGTGGCTTCCAGCCGCAGTCAGACCCTATTTTGAGAAGAACTCATCGAACGCAGAGATGAGCATAATCTTTCACAGCAAGTACTTGGCTCTGCCACCTGGAAAGACTTTGAGTCCGAGTTTGGATACTACGTCTATCACGACAGAAGATACCAACCAGTAGAATACGACGACGAGAAGAGAGTTTGGTATCGTATCCGATACTCGGATAGCCGACACTCTTGGGTCACTACAGGGCCCGCCCCACCTGAATTCGGATTAGGACCGTGGAGAGAAAATCCCCCGGCCATTGTTATGGACTCTGAACCAGAGGAGTACATAGAAGAACATAGTGAAGAAGCACTGGTATTAGCGTTGACTACAACCCCAGTTGCATCAACAGTTGTCACGATCAGAGCCCCTGCTTTGACAACTCCCCAGATATCCACACAGTCCACCAGTACCACCACACCACAGAAAATGTCCACTATTGCCGCCCAGCTCCCAGACCCAGCCCCTCCTCCCCGCCACCCCCACCAGTCCTGTTGCCACCAAACATTCCCCCGCCCTCGGGACGACTATCAGGTGTACCACCCCAAACTTTCACTGGGGATCGGTCACAAAGTAAGAAGTTCATGTTGGAGTTCACAACCTTCAAGAACTTCAACCACAATGTCCCCCAAATAATCAATCCCTTCCAACAGGCCAACTTATTCTTGTCGTTGATCCACGGGGATGCAGTGGATGACTGGACGATGGAACAGCTGGAATGGCTGAATGAACAAGTTGAGAGTGGACACCGTACCACTAGTGAAGGTCTTTGGGAGACCATTGCTCAGTGATTTAAAGATGCGTTTACAGACGGGCAAGCCAAGCAGAAGGCTGCCTGCGAACTGAAGTCTCTAAAGATGGACAAAGGAGACTTGGATGCCTATGTGGCAAAATTTAGAAGCTTGGCCAATCAGGCCAGGTATGACACAGACAAAGAGGCGACACTGGACCTCTTTTCCCAAGGACTCCCGAACCCATTAGTTAAAAACATCATCCAGTTTCACCACCCCAGTGACTGGGATACATGGGTTGATGCTGCCCAACGACAGCAGCAAGACTATCTCGACTTCCAGACACGTTTTGGAGTCGATACCAAGAAGGGAAAGACCCATGATCAGTGGAAGGCCGCCTTCGGGGTTAAACCCACACACACCTCCCAAAGAGACCCAAACGCCATGGATACCTCAGCAGACAGGACCAGGGCACAGGCCACACTCACCAAAGATGAAAGACAAACGTTGATGAAGGAAGGAAGATGCTTCCGTTGCAAAGCACAGGGACACATGTCTCGGGAGTGCCCCAAAAAGGGGGTACATGTGGCTGAAGCTACAGTCACACCTGTCCGCAATAACCCACCGACTGTCGACAAGAAAATGCCAACAAAAGAGGAAAAGGCACAAGAAATTTGGTCTAACATGATGAAGGAGAGTGAGGAAGTGCAAGCGATCTTAGTAGAAAAGGCATTCGCAAAGAAGGATTTTTGACCAGCTCCACCCCATCAGCCTGGGCACGAGCATTACATGTAACCTCTGTGTACACTAGTCGCTTCAAATCACTGAAAATACCAGTACATTTCGAGACTACACAGAAGACGGCCAATCGTGACATCCTGATAGATTCAGGAGCCACCAACAACTTTATTAGCCCACAAATGGCAAGGACCATGGGATTGGGGATGCTGGCACTCCCCCAGGAAAAGAATATTTGGAATATCGATGGGACAGCTAATTGAGCAGGAAAGATTATGCATTATACTGATCTTAACGTCCAAGTGGGAGAATGAACCAAGGTCATTTGCTTCCTAGTCACCAACTTAGGAGACAAAGATCTGATCCTAGGATATCCCTGGCTTGCAGCATTCGAACCAAAAGTTAACTGGAGTGACGCAACCATGGATAAGGAGTTCTACCCCGTCCTGATCACATCGATGGGATATGACTATATGGCTCGGCATTTGGCAGTACGAAGAACAGAGGAAGAGGACAAGGACGCGGGACATTGCTTTGTTACCAAAGCGTCAGAGCTTGCCCAGAAGGCAGTGGAAGGACATTCAGAGAAAACCTTTGAGGAGGTGGTGCCGGAAGCATACCACCAACACTGGAAGGTATTTTCAGAGGAAGAATCCAACGCTTCCCACCTGTGCGACCATGGGATCATGCCATGAATTCACACCCGACACCCCATCAGCAATAATTGTAAAATCTACCCATTGTCTCAGACAGAACAAACGGCACTTATGGCGTTCCTTGAAGAGCACTTGGCAAAGGGATATATTCATCCATTGAAGTCGCCATACGCATCACCATTCTTCTTTATCAAGAAGAAAGATGGCAAACTTCAACCTGTCCAAGATTACCACGAATAAACACTTACACTGTAAAGAACGCCTACCCCCTACCACTTATCTCAGAACTATTGACACCATGCGAGACAAATCCCTGTTCTCAAGATGGATGTCGCTGGGGTTACAATAACATCAGGATCAAAGAAGGAGATCAGTGCAAAGCGGCTTTCAAACTAACCAAGGACTCTTTGAGCCAAATGTCATGTTCTTCAGTCTCACCAACTCGCTGGCCACCTTTCAGGCAATGATGAATCATATTTTCCGCGACCTCATTCTCACTGGAGAGTGGTGGTATATATGGAGACATACTTGTAGCCACCCAGACAACCTTACCCACCACGAGAGCGGGTGCACCAAGTGTTAGATATCCTGCATGAACACGACCTGTACCTAAACCGGCCAAATGCTCATTCGAACAACGAAGTGTCGAATACTTGGGAGTTATTCTAGAAGGAGGACATGTGCAGATGGATCCGGTGAAGGTACAAGGAATCCGGGAATGGCCCATACCCACATGTGTCAAGGATGTGCGATCCTTCATTGGATTTTGCAACTTTTATCGACGATTCGTACAAGGGTTCTCAGGGATCGCCCAACCACTAAATGGGCTGTTAAAGAAAGATGTACCCTGGCACTGGACAAGTGAACAACAACAAGCCTTTGAATGCATTCGAGATATCGTTGGCTCAGAACCAGTCCTTCTACAGCCAGACCTAGAAAAGCCCTTCGAGTTAGAAGTCGACGCATCGCACTTTGCCAATGGTGCGTATTAAACCAAAGAGACGCGAACGGGATTACTTCACCCAGTTGCCTTCTACTCAGAGACATTCTCACCGGCCGAACGAAACTATGACATCTGGGATAGAGAACTGCTTGCCATTGTAAAAGCACTACGACACTGGCGGCCATACCTAGCGGGAACCCCTCACAAGACTATCATCCACACCGACCATTCCAATCTACTCTATTGGAAAGAACCTCACAAAATCAGCCGACGGGTTGCGCGCGAAGTCCTCGAGCTAGAGGAATATAACTTTGTATTGAAACACATTGCAGGAAGTCGCAATGCACGCGCAGATGCCCTGTCACGACGACCCGACTTGAGCAGCAGGAGGAGGACAACAATGATATCACTGTACTCCCCGAAGAAGTCTTTGCAAAGACAGCCATCGTCAGTCTTCATGACATGGATCTTGGGCCCAAGTCTCGCAGAATATGAATCAGCAGCTATGTGAATGTGGGCAGAGCACATAACCTGAAAGAAGTTGACGGCTTTGGTGGAAGGACGGGATCGTCTCGTTGTCACCGGTGGTGACAACATTAAGAGGGGGGTGATCCATTTTCACCACGACCTCCCTCTGCAGGACACCCTGGTATTGCTAATACATACGCCCTGGCCAAACAAGATTACTGGTGGCCAAACATGAAAAAGGACGTGGAAACCTATGTGAAAGGATGTGCGGACTGCCAAGCCAATAAAGTAAACATGCACCCACATCCACCAGCATTATTCCCAATTACTCCTGTGGCCTCACTCCGTTCCAGACCATCGCAATGGACTTCATCGTCAAACTTCCATTTCTAGGGGCTTTGATTCCATCTTGACCATCACAGACCACGATTGTTCCAAGGCAGCATTGTTTATACCATGCAACGAGTCCATTACAGCAGAAGGAGTAGCCAAGCTCTACCTGGATCACGTCTACAGGCATTATGGCATCCCTGAGAAAATTATCTCGACCGGACCCCCTTTTACCTCCACATTTGCCAAAGCTCTCTGTAAAGTCTTAGATGTCACCCAAAACATCTCGACTGCCTACCATCCACAGACCGATGGACAGTCAGAAAGGACGAACCAGTGGCTAGAACAGTATCTGCATTCTGGTGCAATGGACGGCAGGACGATTGGGCCGACTGGCTGGCAACTGCAGAATTTGCGCACAACTCCTGGCCCAACGGTACCACTAAGGCTTCCCCATTTTCACTTATCATGGGATGGACGCCGGTACCACCTGGGCTGCAAACCCACAAATGTCCCCTCAGCTGCACAGCATATCAGCCAATGGGAAGAGATCAGGAAATTGGCCAATGAAAATCTGTTGAAAGCGCAAAAGGCCCTCTCAGAAAGGCCATCAAAGTTCACACCTTATCAGACCAATGAACTTGTCTGGTTGGAAGGGAAGCACATTTGCACGTCACATCCAACAGCCAAACTAGCGCCCCGATGTCATGGACCCTTCAAGATAACAAGGAAGCTGTCAGATGTGTCATATGAACTCAAACTTCCATCCACATGGAGAATCCATCCGGTCTTCCATGCTCGGCTTTTGACACCCTACAAGAAACATCCCTGCACAGTGAAAACTTCCCAAGACCCCCCCCTGAATTAATTGATGGCGAAGCAGAGTGGGAAGTGGAGCGGTTCTAGACTCCATGTACAAAGGCCGCAGGCGCAAACTGCACTACCTTATCAAGTGGAAAGGGTTCCCTGACTCCGACAACTCGTGGGAACCAGCCGGGAATATCTTTGCCCCGGTCCTTATCTCGGAGTTCCATGTCCAACATCCAGAAGCGCCCAAAGGCAGTTAAAAGGATAGCCCCAGATCCCAGACAAATTCCCCAGTACATGCTCTCACAGCAACGTCCTACCACTATCCAATCAATCATGTCTTTTGTCGCTGCCAACACTGCCATCGATGCCTTCACGGCCACCATTGTAGTTGTCGAGAATTTCCCTCTGCTCACCCTTCCACATGTCCCTCCTCACCCATCGACTACGAGGCTGCTGAGGCCGGGTCAAGAACCAATCCCCTAACCCAAACGACAACTTTGAACATAGTGAGGAGCCACACCCAAATGACCTACTAGGTATGGAGTTAGACGACGAAGTACCAGAGTTCCCCTTCTTCACCAATAATCCAAACTCCTCGACATATTTCCCTCTCGAGATTACCATGGCTGACGGGACGGTCGCCATTGCGAAGTACATATTCTACACCAACGGAGGAATGGACGTAGCTGGGTGTATGAAAAGAACGGCCCTGTCTATGGGGCCCCAGTCTATTTAGAGAAAGGTATACGGGACGTCTTCACCACACCATGACCGATGAACAGCTCGGACACCTGGCCGCCGAGGACTCTCGCGCCTTCGCGATCAACGAGGTACTGAATGACATGCGCCTTCCGCGTCTCAAAGCTGAGGTAATGAGACTGCGGAAGAACTTGACACTGCGCACGACACTTAACAATCGGTACAAAGAGCATGCAAAGATGATGGCGAGGTTGACCAATGGCATGTTCCAAGTGGAACAGGAACTGGTGGAGATTCGAAAGAGGTTGGAGGCAGGAGATGCGTACCAAACCATCGCTGAAAGGTATGCCGATATGTATGCGTGACCCCTTCCCCCGCGATCATTGGGGGCCGCCCCAAACTGCTACCGAATCGATTTGAGATGCCGCGCATGCACGAGAACCCCCGAGGAGAGACATGTTGGAGGTGCGACAGTAAGT
>WTXG01000529.1:0-15226 GCA_022496185.1 Multifurca ochricompacta | reverse complement strand
AGCAGCAGGGAGGGATTGTTGTTGAGTAGGAAGAAAAAGACTGGTAGAGATGGGGTTTTGTAACATCACCCCCTCTTCTGGTTCTAGCAGTCCCGGCTAGAAACGACTCGTACCGTCATCATCCTGCACCAGCTCCAAGTAGTCGTCAGCTACATTACGATCATCCATCCGATATGTTTCCATCTCCTGCGGGCATGCATGGGTGCGAAGAAAGCCATATGGGCCGCGCTGACCACATGCACAGCACAAGTCGTAAACAGGGCAATCGATCTCTTTATGCCCGGCATTGTGATGAAGGCACTTGCCGCACCAGCCCGACAGGTTGTTGATTGTTGGGGCCACCCCTACGTGTCGGAAGATGCAGTGCCGGCTTGTTACGAACCCCATCTTTGCCCGTATTCTTTTTCTTACCTAACGATGACCCTTCCCTGCCGCCCACTCTCCACTACCAGATCACGTCTCCATCGTGGGATCCGTCACATGCTCTTTGCCCATCCCCGTGACTCACTTGTTTACGCATCTTTGGCTACCCTTATCTTTGCTTATCACTTATCTTCTTATCGTACGACCGGACACTTACTTAATTCCCTATCAGTAGAAGCCAGGCTCTACGCCCTCCGCTTCCAGTTATTTGGGCCCACTTGACTCCGTGATTCTTATCTTTAGACGCTCATTCGATTACGTATATAAGTCCACTGTAGTTACAATGTAGACCTCAGACTCGACTTATTGAATACATCGGTGTTTGTCTTCCGGACTTCCCCTTGAAACCTTTGACTCGATCGTCTCAGTGCTTTGGCACCTTCCACTCAACATCGTCACTAGGGAACAGCCCCTTTGACGTTGACTCATCCATTCGAACTCCAAGAGGTCTTATTGGCCTCTTATCTGAATACACGAACAGAGCTGTCGCACAAGTCGTGCAGAACGTCTCACACCGGACGTAACATCAAGTCGAGTCTCTCACAGTGGCTTCCAGCCGCAGTCAGACCCTCTTCCGGGAAGAACTCATCGAACGCAGAGACGAGAATAATCTTTCACAGCAAGTACTTGGCTCTGCCACCTGGAAAGATTTTGAGTCCGAGTTTGGATACTACGTCTATCACGATGGAAGATACCAACCGATAGAATACGACGACGAAAAGAGAGTTTGGTATCGCATCCGATACTCGGACAGCCGACACTCTTGGGTTACCACAGGGCCCGCCCACCTGAATTTGGATTAGGACCGTGGAGAGAGAATCCCCCGGCCATCGTTACGGACTCTGAACCAGAAGAGTACGTAGAAGAACATAGTGAAGAAGCACTGGTATTAGCGTCGACTACATCCCCAGTTGCACCCGCAGTTGTCACGTCCAGAGCCCCTGCTTTGACAACTCCCCAGATCTCATACAGTCCACCAACACCGTCACCCCATTTTACCAAACCATGTCTACCATCGCCGCCCAGCTTCCAGACCCAGTACCGGCACCCCTGCCAGCCGCGCTACCACCCAACATTCCCCCACCATCAGGGCGGTTGTCGGAGTACTACCCCAAACGTTCACTGGGGAACGGTCACAAAGCAAAAAATTCATGTTGGAGTTCACGACCTTCAAGAATTTCAACCATGACGTCCCCCAGATCATTAACCCATTCCAACGTGCAAACCTTTTTCTCTCTCTGGTCCGAGGGGAGGCTGTGGACGACTGGACCATGGAACAGCTGGAGTGGCTGAACGAACAAGTTGAGAGTGGTCGTCGCACCACTAGTGAAGGGCTTTGGGAAACCATCGCCCAGCGATTCAAAGATGCATTTACGGATGGGCAGGCCAAGCAGAAGGCTGCTCGAGAGCTCAAGTCCCTTAGGATGGAAAAAGGAGAACTAGATGCCTATGTAGCAAAGTTCAGAAGTCTGGCCAACAGAGCCAGCTACGACACCGATGAAGAGGCCACACTGGACCTCTTCTCTCAAGGGCTACCCAACCCACTGGTGAAGAATATCATCCAATTTCATCACCCCAATGACTGGGATACATGGGTCGATGCTGCTCGCCGACAGCAGCAAGATTATCTCGACTTCCAGACGCGTTTTGGGGTCGACACCAAGAAGGAAAAACCCGCGACCAGTGGAAGGCTGCCTTCGGAGTTAAACCCACACACGCCAGTCAGAGGGATCCAAATGCCATGGATACCTCAGCCGACCGAACCAGGGCACGAGTCGCACTTACGGAAGACGAAAGGCAGACCCTGATGAAGGAAGGGCGGTGCTTTCGCTGCAAGGCACAGGGGCACATGTCGAAGGAGTGCCCGAAGAAAGGAGTACGAGCGGCGGAAGCAACGGTTACACCGATCAATAACAACCCACCAACCGTTAGCAAAAAGACAAAAGAGGAAAAAGCGCAGGAGATATGGGCGAATATGATGAAGGAGAGCGAAGAAGTGCGAGCCATCCTGGTGGAGAAAGCATTTGCAAAAAAGGATTTTAATCGGCTCAAACCCTTCGGCCTGGGCACGAGCATTACATGTAACCTCTGTGTATACTAGTCGCTTCAAATCTTGAAAATACCAGTACATTTCGAGACCACACAGAGGACGGCCGACCGCGATATCCTGATCGACTCAGGAGCTACGACAACTTCATCAGCCAGCGGATGGTGACAACCATGGGATTGGGAATGCTGGCACTTCCCCAAGAAAAGAATATCTGGAATATTGACAGAACCGCCAATCGGGCAGGAAAAATCACACATTACACCGATCTCAACGTCCAAGTAGGAGAAAGGACAAAGGTCATACGCTTCCTAGTTACCAACCTAGGAGGAGAAGATTTGGTCTTGGGATATCCCTGGCTTGCTGCATTCGAGCCAAAGATTAACTGGAGCGATGCGACGATGGATAAGGACTTTTACCCTGTGCTCATCATGTCACTGGGGTACGATTACGCAGCCCGACATTCCTTAGCCCACAAGGCAGAAGTAAGCGAGGAGGACTCGGGATACTGCTTTGTCACCAAAGCATCAGAACTCGCACAGAAGGCAGTAGAAGGGCATACAGAGAAAACATTTGAAGAGGTGGTGCCGGCGGAATATCATCGACACTGGAAGGTGTTTTCGGAAGAGGAATCGCAACGTTTTCCCCTACACGACCGTGGGACCATGCCATCGACTTCATACCCGACACCCCATCAGCAATCGATTGTAAAATTTACCCATTGTCACAGGCAGAACAAACCGCGCTCACGGCATTCCTGGAGGAACATCTTGCAAAGGGATATATCCGTCCATCAAAATCACCCTATGCGTCGCCATTCTTCTTCATTAAGAAAAAGACGGCAAACTTCGACCTGTTCAGGATTACCGACGGATAAACACCTACACTGTAAAGAACGCCTACCCCTTGCCACTCATCTCCGAACTTATTGACACCATGAGGAATAAATCTTTGTTCTCCAAAATGGACGTCCGTTGGGGCTACAATAACATCCGGATCAAAGAAGGGGATCAGTGCAAGGCGGCTTTTAAAACCAATCAGGGACTCTTCAAACCAAACATCATGTTTTTTGGCCTTACCAACTCGCCTGCCACCTTCCAATCAATGATGAACCACATATTCCGCGACCTCATTCTCACTGGCGAAGTGGTGGTTTACATGGATGACATACTGGTGGCCACTGAAGACAATCTGACCCATCACCGAGAGCGAGTACATCAGGTGCTAGATATCCTGCACGAACATGATCTATACCTCAAGCCCGCCAAATGTTCGTTTGAGCAGTCGAGTGTAGAATATCTGGGGGTCATATTAGAAGGAGGACAAGTTCGAATGGATCCCGTAAAAGTACAAGGAATCCGGGAGTGGCCAGTGCCCGCATGCGTTAAGGATGTGCGATCTTTCATTGGGTTCTGTAATTTCTATCGACGCTTTGTCCGAGGCTTCTCAGGAATCGCTCAACCGCTAAACGGATTACTGAAGAAAGACGTTCCCTGGCACTGGACAGAAGAACATCAAATGGCTTTTGAACGGATACGCGACATTATTGGCTCGGAACCGGTCCTGTTACAACCAGATTTGCAGAAACCCTTCGAACTTGAGGTTGACGCATCCCACTTCGCAAATGGCGCTGTATTGAATCAGCGGGATACGGCGGGACTCCTTCATCCCGTGGCCTTCTACTCGGAGACGTTCTCGCCGGCGGAGCAGAATTATGACATTTGGGACAGAGAATTGCTGGCCATCGTGAAAGCATTGCGACATTGGCGATCATATTTAGCAGGAACTCCTCATAAGACCGTCATTCACACCGATCACTCCAATCTACTGTATTGGAAGGAACCCCACAAGATCAGTCGACGAGTCGCTCGCGAAGTCCTAGAATTGGAAGAATATAATTTCGTGCTTAAACACATTGCAGGAAGTCGCAATGCACGAGCAGATGCACTGTCACGACGACCGGACATGAACGATGGTGCGGAGGATAATATGGACATCACAGTACTCCCTGAAGAGGTATTCACAAAGACGGCGGTTGTCAGTCTTCATGATATGGATCTATGGGCCCAAGTGTCCCAAAATATGAATCAACAATTATGCGAAACATGGGCCGATGCACACAACCTGAAGAAGATTGATGGCCTGTGGTGGAAGGACGGGGATCGACTCGTTGTCACCGGTGGCGACAACATTAAGAGGAGGGTGATCCATTTTCACCACGACCTCCCCTCTGCAGGACATCCAGGCATTGCCAACACCTATGCTCTTGCCAAACGTGACTACTGGTGGCCAAATATGAAACGGGACGTAGAGGAGTATGTGAAGGGATGTGCAGACTGCCAGGCCAACAAAGTAAACACGCACCCGCAACCACCAGCACCATCCCCAATTACGCCGACGGCCTCACAACCGTTCCAGACGATTGCTATGGATTTCATCGTCAAACTCCCCACTTCCAGAGGTTTCAACTCAATCCTGACCATCACTGATCACGACTGTTCGAAAGCAGCGTTGTTTATACCCTGCAACGAGTCTATCACAGCAGAAGGAGTGGCCAAACTTTATCTGGATCACGTCTACAGACACTATGGCCTCCCTGCAAAGATCATCTCAGACCGCGACCCACGCTTCACATCCGCGTTTGCCAGAGCGCTCTGTAAAACACTGAATATTGCCCAGAATATCTCCACAGCGTATCATCCACAGACAGATGGGCAGTCGGAAAGAACAAACCAGTGGCTTGAACAGTACCTTCGATTCTGGTGCAACGGACGACAGGATGATTGGGCTGACTGGCTCGCTACAGCAGAGTTTGCCCATAACTCTTGGCCCAATGGTACCACGAAACACTCCCCGTTCTCGCTCATCATGGGATGGACACCCTGAGCCACATGGACAGGGAGGCCGACGAATGTCCCTTCGGCCACACACCGTATCAGCCAATGGGAGGAGATTAGGAAATCAGCCAATGAAAACCTGTTGAAGGCGCAAAAGACCCTGACTGAGAAGCCCACAAGGTTCACACCTTATCGGACCAATGACCTGGTATGGTTGGAAGGGAAGAATATTCACACGTCACATCCAACAGCCAAGTTAGCGCCCCGACGTCACGGACCCTTCAAGATAACAAGGAAGCTGTCAGATGTATCATACCAACTCGAACTCCCTCCCACATGGCGCATTCACCCGGTCTTCCATGCCAGACTGCTCACACCATATAAGGAAACGTCCCTACATGGAGAAAACTTCTCGAGACCCCCACCTGACCTTATCGATGGAGAAGAAGAGTGGGAAGTAGAACGGGTTCTAGACTCAAAACGACAGGGCCGAGGGCACAAACTGTATTACCTGATTAAGTGGAAGGGATTCCCAGCCTCTGACAACTCATGGGAACCAGCCGGAGACATCTCTGCCCCGGTCCTTATCTCGGAATTCCACACCCGACACCCAGAAGCGCCCAAGAACAGTTAAAAGAACGGCCTCAAATTCCCCCAAACCCCCAGTACATGCTACCCCAGCGATTTACTACCACAAAACATTCTATCATGTCTTTCATCACCGCCTCCGCTGCCATCGACGCCTTTGCCTCCCCAATGACTGTTGTCGAAAACTTCCCATCCGCTCATCCATCTACTCGCCCCTCCTCCCCCATCGACTATGAAGCTGCAGAAGCCCGCGTCAAGAACCAGTCCCCAAACCCGAATGACGACTTCACCCACAGTGAAGAGCCCCACCCCAACGACTTGCTTAACGGGGAGATCGACGATGAAGCCCCCGACTTTCCCTTCATCCCCAACAATCCCAATTCTTCCATGTATTTCCCTCTTGAAATCACGATGGCTGACGGCTCCAAGGTCATTGCCAAATACATTTACTACACCAACGGAGGGATGGATGTGGCGGGATGTATGAGGAAAGACGGACCGGTTTATGGGGCCCCCGTATATCTGGAAGAAAGGTATACAGGTCGGCTTCATCACACGCTGACAGATGAACAGTTGGGCCATCTCGCTGCGGAGGACTGCCGCGCCTTCGCGATAGAGGAAGTGATGAACGACATGAGGCTCCCGCGCCTGAAGGCAGAAGTTATGAGGTTGAGGAAGAGCATCACGTTGCGAAGAACATTGAGCCAGCAATACAAAGAGCACGCGAAAATGATGGCTAGGCTTACGAATGGGATGTTCCAGCTGGAGCAGGAGATTGTCGAAATCAGGAAGAGGTTGGAGAAAGGAGATGCATATCAAACGATCGCTGAAAGGTACGCCGACACTTACGCGCGACCTCTTCCCCCTCGGACCTTGGGCGCGGCCCCGACGCTGCTACCGAGTCGACTCGAGATGCCACGTCTCCATGAAAACCCCCGCGGAGAGACTTGCTGGCGTTGCGACAGCAGGTACCACATCAGTTGGAATTGCCCGCTTAATCGCAAATGGTGTCGCCACTGCCGCAGCAACCTCCACTGGAGCCGACACTGCATTTTCCGACGAGTGGGGGTGGCCCCGACGATTAACAACCCGTCGGGATGGTGCGGCAAGTGCCTTCATCACAACGCTGGGCATAAAGAGATCGACTGCCCCATCTACGATTTGTGCCGCGCATGTGGTCAGCGCGGCCCGTATGGATTCCTTCGCACCCATGCATGTCCGCAGGAGTTGGAGTCGTACAACATGGATGACCGTAATGTAGCTGATGACTACCTAGAACTGGTGCAGGATGATGATGGTACGAGTCGTTTCTAGCCGGGACTGCTAGAACCAGAAGAGGGGTGATGTTACGAACCCCATCTTTGCCCGTATTCTTTTTCTTACCTAACGATGACCCTTCCCTGCCGCCCACTCTCCACTACCAGATCACGTCTCCATCGTGGGATCCGTCACATGCTCTTTGCCCATCCCCGTGACTCACTTGTTTACGCATCTTTGGCTACCCTTATCTTTGCTTATCACTTATCTTCTTATCGTACGACCGGACACTTACTTAATTCCCTATCAGTAGAAGCCAGGCTCTACGCCCTCCGCTTCCAGTTATTTGGGCCCACTTGACTCCGTGATTCTTATCTTTAGACGCTCATTCGATTACGTATATAAGTCCGCTGTAGTTACAATGTAGACCTCAGACTCGACTTATTGAATACATCGGTGTTTGTCTTCCGGACTTCCCCTTGAAACCTTTGACTCGATCGTCTCAGTGCTTTTGGCACCTTCCACTCAACATCGTCACTAGGGAACAGCCCCTTTGATGTTGACTCATCCATTCGAACTCCAAGAGGTCTTATTGGCCTCTTATCTGAATACACGAACAGAGCTGTCGCACAAGTCATGCAGAACGTCTCACACCGGACGTAACACAGCTCCAGTGAAGATTGCTTCAGCAGTGTCGACACCACTTGCGGTTGAGAGGGCAGTTCCAGCTAATGTGATACCTGCTGTCACATCGCCAGCAGGTTTCCCCGCGTGGATTTTTGTGCAATTGTGGCATCTCGAGCCGACTTGGCAGCAGCGTTGGGGCAGCCCCCAGTGTCCGAGGAGGGAGAGGTCGTGCATAGGTGTCAGCGTACCTTTCAGCGATTGTCTGATATGCATCTCCCGCCTCCAACCTCTTCCTAATCTCAACAATCTCCTGTTCCAACTGGAACATCCCATTCGTCAGCCTCGCCATCATCTTCGCGTGCTCCTTATACTGCTGGTTCAGTGTTCTCCATAGGGTGATGTTCTTCCTCAGCCTCATGACTTCTGCTTTCAAGTGTGGGAGCCTCATATTGTTCATTACTTCATCAATCGCAAAGGCGCGGCAATCCTCCGCAGCAAGGTGGCCCAACTGTTCATCGGTCAGCGTGTGATGAAGCCGACCTGTATACCTTTCTTCCAGATATACGGGAGCTCTGTAAACCAGTCCGTCTTTCCTCATACATCCTGCCACATCCATCCCTCCGTTGGTATAGTAGATGTACTTGGCAATGACCTTGGAACCATCAGCCATCGTGATTTCTAGAGGGAAGTACATGGACGAGTTGGGATTGTTGGGGATGAAGGGGAACTTGGGAGCTTCGTCATCGATCTCCCCATTAAGCAGGTCGTTTGTTACGCTCAGCGGAGCGTTCTGTGCGGCGTGCACGGGTCGGCGCGGGTCCATTACCTCAGCCACGAGCCTAGCACGATAAGGCTAGGCTCTGGGCACTGTTTAGCTTCGGGATCAGTTAAGGTTTGGTGCTATAATCAAGCACAGAGGGAGACAGGATGAGCCAGCCAAAGGGAGCTAATCCCCTAAGGCTGTTAAGTGGAGACAGGGCCCAGTTGCTGTGCTGGAAATGCACTGAGCACACTGGAGCCCTAGGAGACAGCAAAGGGGTTCAAAGGGAAGGGCACACACCCATTGCCAGAGGCAATGGGGGTCCCTGCAGGGATCTCAAGGACGCAAAAGAGGGGGAAAAGGCTTCTGATGTATTGGGGTCTAAGATCTCTAGGCTGAAGGCACAAGAGGTCAAATCTGGGGATCTACTGGCTGTCTACAGTGTCTTTAAGTACTGTAGCGAAGGGAGGCTTCTGAGAAGATAAGAGATAAGAAGATAAGCAGATAAGAGATAAACAGATAAGCAGATAAACAGATAAGCAGATAGGAGTGAATATGAATAGACTGGGGAAGGGGCAAAGAAGACAGATAAGGGTGATAAGAAAGATAAGCATAATCAGAGTGTGGGACAATAAGTCCCACAAAGGATAGAGTGGATGATAAGCCAGATGGGCCATGTGATCAGAAAGGGGTAAATGATCAGGTGAAGGTGCTGTGATCAAAGTCAAAGATCACATGGTCCAGGGTCACATGGTCAGGGATCACATGGTCAGGGATCACATGGTCAGGGATCACATGGGTCACATGACTGGCAAAGGGCCAAGTACAAGCCAAAGCCGAAGATTAGATTGGCAGGGACAGTGTCAGAGATCCTATGGGTGTCAGCCACAGGGACAGGGTACAGATACTGGCCAAGACAAAGGCCAAGTATCAGGAGAAGGGGGTCTACAGCCAACAGCACAGTAGCTGAACTATCAGTGGGTCAGGTGCAGGCATCAGGTAGGGTCCCAAGGCAGTAAGCCAAGGGCATCAAGTCAAAGATCCTAGGCACAAGGCCATAGGCATCTGGGTTCTGGGGCCAAAGTGGTCAAGGGATGGTGGAATGGACAGTCAAGTGTGGTGCAGGGGGGAGGTGCAGTGTAAGGATCAGGAAAAGAGTAGGGTCGTAACATCGTTGGGGTGGGGCTCTTCACTGTGGGTGAAGTCGTCATTTGGGTTTGGGGACTGGTTCTTGACGCAGGCTTCTGCAGCTTCATAGTCGATGGGAGAGGAGGGACGAGTGGATGGGTGAGCAGATGGGAAGTTTTCAACAACAGTCATCGGGGAGGCGAAAGCGTCGATGGCAGCAGAGGCGGCGATGAAAGACATGATAGATTGTTCTGTGGTAGTAATTCACTGGGGTAGCATATACTGGGGGGGTTGAGAGAATCCGGGGCCGTTCTTTTAACTGTTCTTGGGTGCTTCTGGGTGTCGGATGTGAAACTCCGCGATAAGGGTCGGGGCAGAGATATCTCCGGCTGGTTCCCATGAGTTGTCAGAGGCTGGGAATCCCTTCCACTTGATTAGGTAGTACAACTTGCGCCCTCGGCCTTGTCGCTTCGAATCTAGAATGCGTTCTACTTCCCACTCTTCTTCCCCATTGATAAGGTCAGGTGGCGGTCTCAGGAAGTTTTCTCCATGTAGAGACGTTTCCTTGTAAGGGGTGAGTAGTCTGGCATGGAAGACCGGGTGAATGCGCCATGTCGGGGGAAGTTTGAGTTCATATGACACATCTGACAGCTTCCTTGTTATCTTGAAGGGCCTGTGACGTCGGGGCGCTAGTTTGGCTGTTGGATGTGACGTGTGAATGTTCTTCCCTTCCAACCACACCAGGTCATTGGTTCGATAGGGTGTGAATCTTGTGGGCTTCTCTGCCAGGGTCTTTTGCGCCTTCAACAGGTTTTCATTGGCTGAGTTCCTGATCTCTTCCCATTGGTTGATACGCTGTGTGACTGAGGGGACATTTATTGGCTTTCCCATCCATGTGGCTCAGGGTGTCCATCCCATGATAAGCGAGAATGGGGTGTGTTTCGTGGTGCCGTTGGGCCAAGAATTGTGTGCAAATTCCGCCGTTGCGAGCCAGTCAGCCCAATCATCTTGTCGTCCATTGCACCAGAACCGAAGGTACTGTTCGAGCCATTGATTTGTTCTTTCTGACTGTCCATCTGTCTGTGGGTGATATGCCATCGAAATGTTTTGGGTAATGTCTAGCGTTTTGCAGAGTGCCCTGGCAAATGCTGATGTGAAGCGTGGGTCGTGGTCTGAGATGATCTTTTCAGGGAGGCCATAGTGTCTGTAGACATGATTCAGGTAAAGTTTGGCCACTTCCTCGGCCGTAATGGACTCTTTGCAGGGTATGAACAGTGCTGCTTTCGAACAATCATGGTCGGTGATGGTCAAGATTGAGTCGAATCCTCTGGAAGTGGGGAGTTTGATGATGAAGTCCATGGCAATGGTCTGGAATGGTTGTGAAGTCGTTGGTGCAATTGGGAACGGTGCTGGTGGGTGTGGGTGTGTATTCACTTTGTTGGCCTGGCAGTCTGCACATCCCTTCACATATTCCTCCACATCTTTCTTCATGTTCGGCCACCAGTAGTCTCGTTTAGCAAGGGCATATGTGTTAGTGATGCCGGGATGTCCTGCAGAGGGAAGGTCGTGGTGAAAATGGATCACCCCCCGCTTAATGTTGTTGCCACCAGTGACAACGAGCCGATCCCTGTCCTTCCACCAGAGGCCATTGATTTTCTTCAGGTTATGTGCATCTGCCCATGTTTCACATAATTGTTGATTCATGTTCTGTGAAACTTGGGCCCATAAATCCATGTCGTGAAGACTGACAACCGCTGTCCTTGCAAAAACCTCTTTGGGGAGTACTGTGATGTCATTGTTATCCTCCCCACCGTTATTCAGATCTGGTCGTCGTGACAGCGCGTCTGCACGTGCGTTGCGACTGCCTGCGATGTGTTTCAACACGAAATTGTATTCTTCTAGCTCCAGAACCTCGCGAGCAACTCGCCGACTAATCTTGTGGGGCTCCTTCCAATAGAGTAGGTTGGAGTGGTCGGTGTGAATTATAGTCTTATGAGGAGTTCCCGCTAAGTATGATCGCCAGTGTCGTAGCGCCTTCACAATGGCTAGTAATTCTCTATCCCAGATGTCGTAATTTCGTTCGGCCGGCGAGAATGTTTCTGAGTAGAAGGTGACCGGGTGGAGCAACCCCATCGCATCTCATTGATTCAGTACCACGCCATTGGCAAAGTGAGACACATTGACTTCCAGTTCAAAGGGCTTTTCTAAATCTGGTTGTAGGAGGACCGGCTCGGAGCTGATGATATTGCAAATCTGCTCGAAGGCACGTTGCTGCTCCTCTGTCCATTGCCATGGCACATCCTTCTTCAACAGTCTATTTAGTGGCTGGGCAATCTCGGAGAATCCTCAAACAAATCGTCGGTAGAAGTTGCAAAACCCCACAAAGGAGCGCACATCCTTGACGCACGTGGGGACGGGCCATTCCCGAACTCCTTGGACTTTTACTGGGTCCATTCACACCTGTCCTCCTTCTAGGATAACTCCCAGGTACTCCACAACTGGCTGTTCAAATGAGCATTTAGCCGGTTTAAGGTATAGGTCATGCTCGTATAAAATGTCCAGCACTTGGTGTACTCGTGCTCGATGGCGAGCAAGGTCGTTTGGAGTAGCTACTAGGATATCGTCCATGTACACCACCACCTCGCCAGTAAGAATGAGATCGCGGAATATATGGTTCATCATGGATTGGAATGTAGCTGGCGAGTTGGTGAGGCTGAAAAACATGACATTTGGTTCAAAAAGCCCTTGGTTGGTTTTGAACGCTGCTTTACACTGATCTCCTTCCTTGATCCGGACATCCATTTTAGAGAACAGGGACTTGTCTTGCATGGTGTCGATGAGCTCCAATATGAGGGGTAGTGGATAGGCATTTTTCACAGTGTAGGCATTAATTCGTCAATAATCCTGGACGGGTCGGAGCTTTCCATCCTTCTTTTTGATAAAGAAGAATGGTGACGCGTATGGTGATTTTGACGGACGAATATATCCTTTTGCAAGATGTTCCTCGAGAAACGCAGTGAGTGCCGTTTGTTCTGCCTGTGACAGTGGGTAGATTTTGCAGTCAATTGCTGATGGAGCATTGGGTACAAATTCAATAGCATGGTCCCATGGTCGTGCAGGCGGGAAACGTTGCGATTCCTCTTCTGAGAAGACCCTCCAATGGCGGTGATATTCCTGCAGCACTACCTCTTCAAAAGTCTTTTCCACCTGTCCCTCTATTGCCTTCTGTGCGAGTTCCAATGCCTTGGTAGTGAAGCCATGGCTCAGATCTTTTTCCTTATCCATCTTCCGTGCTATCGAATGTCGGGTGGCATAGTCGTACCCCATTGACGTGATAAGGACAGGGTAGAATTCTTTATCCATGGTCGTGTCGCTCCAGTTAATTTTTGGTTCAAATGCTGCAAGCCAGGGATACCCCAGGACAAGATCTTCGTCGCCTAAGTTGGTGACTAGGAAGCGGATGGCTTTCGTTACTTCCCCTACTTGGACATTGAGGTCAGTATAGTGTGTAATCTTTCCCGCTCGGTTGGCGGTTCCGTCGATATTCCAGATATTCTTTTCCTGGGGAAGCGCCAGCATTCCCAATCCCATGGTTCTTGCCATTCGTGGGCTGATAAAATTGTCAGTGGCACCTGAGTCAATCAGGATGTCACGGTCGGCCGTTTTCTGTGTAGTCTCGAAATGTACTGGTATTCTTAATGACTTGAAGTGACTAGTATACACAGAGGTTACATGTAATGCTCTTGCCCAGGCCGATGGGTTTGAGCCGGTCAAAAATCCTTCTTCACGAATGCCTTCTCTACCAAAATGGCTCTTACTTCTTCGCTTTCTTTCATCATACTCGCCCATATATCCTGCGCTTTTTCTTCTTTCGTCCTTTTGTCGATCGTTGGTGGATTGTTACGGACAGGCGTGACCGTTGCTTCTGCTGCCCGTGCCCCCTTTTTCGGACATTCCCTCGACATGTGCCCCTGGGCTTTACAGCGAAAGCACCTCCCTTCCTTCATCAGGGTCTGCTTTTCGTCTTCAGTGAGCGCTACCCGTGCTCTGGTTCTGTCGGCGGAAGTATCCATGGCATTAGGATCCCTCTGACTGGCGTGTGCAGGTTTAACTCCAAAGGCAGCCTTCCACTGGTCGCGGGTCTTCCCTTTTTTCGTATCAACCCCAAAGCGTGTTTGGAAGTCTAGGTAGTCTTGCTGCTGTCGTCGAGCAGCGTCAACCCATGTATCCCAGTCGTTGGGGTGATGGAACTGGATAATGTTCTTTACCAGTGGATTGGGCAATCCCTGGGAGAAGAGGTCCAGTGTTGCCTCTTCATCAGTATCATAGCTGGCTCTGTTGGCTAGGCTCCTGAACTTTGCCACATAGGCGTCCAGTTCTCCCTTCTCCATTCTCAAGGCCTTAAGTTCTCTAGCGGCCTTCTGCTTGGCCTGTCCATCTGTAAAGGCATCCTTGAACCTCTGGGCGATAGTTTCCCAGAGGCCTTCGCTGGTGGTACGACGACCACTCTCAATCTGTTCGTTTAGCCATTCCAGCTGCTCCATCGTCCAGTCATCTACCGCCTCTCCCCGAATCAATGATAGAAAGAGGTTGGCACGTTGGAAGGGGTTGATAATCTGGGGGACATCGTGGTTGAAGTTCTTGAAGGTGGTGAACTCCAACATAAACTTTTTGCTTTGCGATCGATCTCCTGTGAAAGTCTGTGGTAATACGCCTGACAGGCGTCCCGATGGTGGGGGAATGTTGGGTGGTAACATGGCTGGTGGGGGTGGAGGAGGAGGAGCCAGATCTGGGAGTTGGGCTGCGATGGTGGACATGTTCTGGTAAAATGGGGTGATGGTGTCGGTAGATTGTATGGATATCTGGGGAGTTGTCAAAGCAGGGGCTCTGGACGTGACAACTGCCAGTGCAACTGGGGTTGTAGTCGACGCTAATACCAGTGCTTCTTCACTATGTTCTTCTACGTACTCTTCTGGTTCAGAGTCCGTAACAATGGCCAGGGGATTCTCCCTCCACGGTCCTAATCCAAATTCAGGGGGAGCGGGTCCTGTAGTAACCCAAGAGTGTCGGCTGTCCGAATATCGGATACGATACCAAACTCTTTTCTCGTCATCGTATTCTACTGGTTGGTATCTTCCATCGTGATAGACGTAGTATCCAAACTCAGACTCAAAATCTTTCCAGGTGGCAGAGCCAAGTACTTGTTGTGAAAGGTCAGGCTTGTCCCTTCGTTCAATGGTGTTACGTCCGGTGCGGGACGTTCCACACGACTTGTGTGACAGCGTTCGTTCGTAGTCAGATAAGAGGCCATAAGACCTCTTGGAGTTTAAATGGGAGGAGTCAGAGTCAAAGAGGCTGCACTCTTGTGACACTGTTGAGCAGAAGGTACCAGAAGTACTGAGACGATCGAGTCAAGGCTTCCAAAGGGATGTCCAGAAGACAAGCACCGATGTATTCAATAAGTCGAGTCTGAGGTCTACAGGGTAGCTACAGCGGACTTATATACGTAATCTGGTGGGCGTCTACTAGATAAGATATCGGAGTCAAGTGGGCCCAAAT
>WTXG01000528.1:0-15300 GCA_022496185.1 Multifurca ochricompacta | reverse complement strand
TTATCTCATCAATTGTTTTATCTAAAATCTAAATGCAATCACAATTATGTTGGACTATCTCTGTACTGGCATTCTGGTTCATAGAAAGCATGACTCAGCCACCAAAAGCCACAGCTTCAGGCTTTCCAAACCTTAAGCCTGAGCTGTGGGCCACTGGAAGCCATTTTCACAGCCTATGTCAGCCCGGCTTTTTCCAGCTCAGAAACAGCCAGCTTACAGCTTTGAGCCGAGCTGTGCACATCACTAGTAAGGAGAGAAAGAATGTAATAAAGATAACATAAAAAGTCCAATACTCCGGAATCTAATCTAATCTAATCTACAGCTGAAGCGAACCTTAGATGCCTGAAGCACCTCCAGACACATCCTGTGTCAACAGCTTCTATTCCTACTCACTCTTTTGGCATTTTAATCACTAGCCATTCCATTCCATTCTTCTATTCCTAACAAACACACTTATTTCATCTTACTGACTATTCTAAGTACTATTCATTTAGTTTTTTCAATCCAGCCTTGGATGCTCTTCTTTGCAAAGTTTCTGTTAGTGACTGCTCTACTGTTCATTCAGTTTTCTTAATATGGCCTTGGACACAGCCTGCTCTCCTTTTTATCCACACAACTTTATTCTACAGCCTCAGCAACCATGATTGCTGTCATTGTTTTCTGACTGTGATGAAAAATATTTCAAAGTAAAAAAAAAAAGGTTTTGAAGTCCTTGATCACCTTTCTCACTCGGCTGCTTATAAATTCTGGCATTCGTGGCAAACCAAGCTGGCCTGTTGCCATAAGCCAAGGCATGCACCACCAACATGACACGGGGACATGCCCTGGCTTGCGGCGCTGTCTTGGTGGGGGTGGGGATCCGTTCCCCGAGGGCAATCCTGAGCCCTGCACATCCGATGGGCGCACTGTATACACTGAGGAGAGGACAAAGAGGAGAGGTTGGTGGAAGCTTATTTGCCTCATTGAAAGAGGTTGTATACTTCACCACTCATCAACGTGCTCTTGGTGCTCCTAGTTGGCCCGTTTGAAATCGGAGGAGGGAATGATGATACAAAAAACAGTACAAGTACAAAGACAATCAGCTGTTGAGACGTGCCCCGCTCATTGCGCGCACCACGCCGAGATAGATGGATAGATGAAGGCAGATGAGCCAGTAGCCAGTCAGTAAGCAACACCCGCTTCGGTCATGGAAGCTATGAGCGCTGAGGTTACATGTTTCTTGAGGCGCATGGACATCGGAAATTGGTAAGAGTAAGAGACTACTTAGTAAGTAACTAGTACAAGCTGTGGGCAAACAGGAATATTTGTCGGACTGTCGGACTCATCCGTCAATCTACCCATTTAAAGTCCAGGTGTTCAAACTTGGCCTTGGGCACGTACTTCTCGTTTTTCGCCTTCATCTAATATCTACAGAGCGATGGACGAAGATTTTTTCATCCTTCTCGCGAAGTGGTTCTGGAATCTTGCGTGGCCTACCCATGTTCACCCTGGAAGGTCACGGCCACATAAACACAATTAAAAAATAGTAAACGTGAATTATGAAACACGCACTTCCAATGACCCTTCCACGAGGCATCTCTTCGGTTCTGCACTTTATGGCGTATGGGAAGTACTTCGAGAATCCACCAGGACTTATTTATTTTTAACTGATCATGTGTCGAACTGAGCGCATCGGCAAGTTCCTCATCCTCTTCTGCCGCACTTGGGGAGGCTTGCACTTGGTCAATAAGGGTATCGTCGGTTGGCTCCAAAGCATGAGCAGTGGCCGCCGCAACTTCAACAATAGCAAGAGATGGTTTCAAAGCAGGCGGCCTTGTGGCTGCTACGAAGGGAAAGAGTGTGTCGGGATCCATGCCTATACCCTTAAAGCGTCGCGGTGAAACTGAATTCCGGTTTTAGCAAGGAAGCATTGGCGGATCATCCATCGAAGTGGAATTCTGGCCAAGCTATTTCGTGTACATTCGGTACCGAACCACCGCCGACGTCTACAAAACATCATCAGGATCGTGTGTACTGCTCCGACACCAAAAAGAGGTACCGCAGTGACACCCAGCAAACCAGACTTCAAGTACATCAGTCCCCCACGACCCGTCCTCCTCAGTTTCCTTGTGATCATTGTCATGACGTTTGTGGCCGCTGTGATAATAAGGGTGGCGCTGATTTGACCGCGGCATCTCTCCAAGCTTCGTGCCTTGGTGTCATTTGGGCTTGCACTGCCAATGGTTAGCCTTGAATTTAGCACGGTGTTCATCAAGAGAAATGGCATGACGGAAATAGCGGACGGCATCATTATTAGCCGTAAATGGGAGGGCGCGGGGGATAAGTCCAACAGAGCAAACGGTATCCCTGCCTCACTCGTGAATTTTAACCCTTCTGGCAAATGAGACGAACATACCACACGCCGATGAAGTCTATTTCGACGTCTATTGAGAGACATTTTTTGAACCGGGTACTTTGATCCAATGACGTCGTCATCACGAGTGAAATCTTATATGCAAAAGGAATCTGTCGGTGGTTGCCCGCGGGAAGCAAGCCAACCTGTTTCGCAGCAGACCGAATTATGAGCTACTCAAATGGTAATGCCAGCGGATGCCGACCTTGTGGATCATACCCGCTAGCGCTCGAGCGGTGTATGCACCACGCGAAAAACCGAACAGGCATATCTTATCCTCTGCGTGATCTAGCAAACGAACGTGAGTCAAAAGAGGAAATTTCCATTAAAAGACGCACAATTTTCCATCAGGAACTTGTACCCCTCTGTCGGAAGATAAATTAATCGTGAGTGATCACACGTTAATGTACACACCCATAACATGTGCGTCAAGGTGATTTCCGAAGGCCATATCAATAGTCTTCTGAATTTTCGCCGTGAAGGGGGTCACAACCTTTGAAATATATACGTCCCGATGCCAGTCTGAAGAAGCCACGTCTAAAAATGCCGTTCTAAACAACAGATGAGGCAACCTGCAAACCTGATAGTAGACCAATTGTTGATTCTTATCATCCTTCTTGAGCATCGAGAAGAACTGTAGGACATTCGAATTCTGTATGTAGTAAAGAGTTTTCGATCAGTGAGGAACGCGAATGGGGACGGGGGGCAAAGGAATAAAGGAATATATGCGCATACATGTCCGTCAAGTTGATCGCCAGTCCCGTCAAAGCACAAAACAAGAGTGCGCGCTTCATGGGACGATGGTATCAAGGACGGGTCATAGGCCGCAGGGTTTGCAGAGGGGGGAGTACGTGAACCGTCTGATGAACACAGTGCGGGACTCCTAGACTTAGACAGAGTCGGGATAGGAACGAGCGGGAGATGAGTCGTCTTGGAGGCGTTCGAAGGCTCGCTTTGGGGCTTGGCCATGGAATTAGAGGTCGAGAGGCGAGAGAAAAAGTTAACGTAGGACTGTGAGAGGAATATGCGCTGTTATATAAATGAAAGGAGGCGAAGCGTGGTGGAGTGTTCGGCTATAGCAAGCGGATTGTCCATGTCCCGTATCGTACGTATCGTATCAAGACTAGGATTGACAGGATGAATGAATGCGTCTTGGGTCTTGCAATACCAGATCAAATGCACAGGTCACTAGTGGGTCATCCGACCCTCGGCTGTCAGACTGACCCGTTCCGCATTGCAATCGCAAACAGTGACCGCGGAAAAGGAGGCTTCGAGAAGTCTTGGGAGGTCTTGGGGGCTATCGAAAAAGGGAAAACACAGTAATCAATCACACATTTGCCGGACGCCCATATTAGAGCCAATACTAGACCGGTAGAGGAAGGAAAAGACCATAGGTCCGTCATAGAGAACTACAGCTGGTCGGGCGGTGATAGACCTAGAAGCAATGACCAGACCTTGATGCACACATACACCCCTCCTGTTACGAATTAGCAATCAGGTGACTTGCTTTGAGTCGCCATCAAGGCTTAACCACAACACACGAAGTTCACAAGCATTCCGAGAGTCGTCATCAAAACTTAAACCGCGATTAATTAAGTCATAACATGGGCCTAATCGCAATATATGAAGTTCACAAGCATTCCAGGAGTCGTCATCTAGACCTAGTTGCGATTCAACGTCATAAGTCTATACAACTATTTAAACCTCTGTTTTCTCTTGAGTATTGTCCCCAGTTTCATGCTCTCTGTTCTTAGCACTAGCTACTTGAAATCTATCTTCTTGTTTGTTGTCTCATCCTGCGTGCGAGTCAATCGTCTCATTACTCGATCCTCCGGTCGGAACCCCGATGTCCCCTTCTATCGATCGAACGCAGATAGAAGCCGTAACACCTCCCTTCCCTGACCTTTTCCTTGCGCACATGAATATATTGAATATTGTATTGCATTGCACTTAGAGCATATATAAATATACCAAGCACAAGAAAGAAACCTTCATCGACAGGCGTATTTAAGAGAGACTATAACTGTACAGAAAAAATCAAACTATCCCATGCGTCACAAGCGCGCAATTATGCGGTGAGACGGCAAACGAAGTGCATGAATACCAAGAAACAGCTTAAGACCGCTCGCCTCGGAGACGGCGGGCCAGGGCAAGATCCTTAGGTTGGCTGAAAAGGAAGCAGATCAATAATGCATTCCAAAAGCATTAGTTAAGACCATTGGGAGAACGACATGGTAACACCTAAGAACGCAGATACAATGAACTTCCGCTTGATAAAGGCAAGGGGAACAATGAACTTACGCTTAGCGTGAATAGCGGCCAGTTGGTGTCCTCAAACAGGGACACAAGGTAGCCTCAGCAGCCTCTTGGAGCGCCATCACCGCAGAGATTGGAAGCGCAGGTCAGTCTGCATAGCAAAACGTGTCCTTAGCACAGCACCCATGCGATGTGGCACAAACTACGACATACCTTGAAATCTTGAGCGATCTCGCGGACAAGACGCTGGAATGGGAGTTTACGGATAAGGAGCTCCGTCGACTTCTGGTACCGACGAATCTCGCGGAGAGCGACGGTACCAGGGCGGAACCTATGAGGCTTCTTTACACCACCAGTAGTGGCCTAGAATAACAAAAGAAAAAAAAAGTCAGCACGTGATAGATGACGACGTCGGCAACGGCAACAACAACACCGTTAAATGTAATACGTACGGCGCGGCAGTCTTGCGAGCAGCCTTAGTAGCGAGTTGCTTACGGGGAGCCTTTCCTGGATATGACAAGTGAGAATTTACTTTTAAGGCAATTTCGGAATGTGGGTTGCCCACCTCCAGTGGACTTGCGAGCAGTTTGCTGGCAGATAACAAGGAAGATCAGCAGACTTGAGGAAGGATGATAGGTGAAGTATACCTTGGTGCGAGCCATGAGTTTCAACTAGGTGAGAAAGTTAGCGAAAAGAAGATGTTCTTGCTGGTGGGGGATAGGAGAAGGTGGTGGTACGGGAATGGAGTTGGGGGGAATGAAAGGTGAACGAGAAACGACGATTTGTCGTTTGTGCTCCGATGGTAGTTCCCACGCACGGTCCATACCAAATGGACGCACAGACCTGCGCAATTCGGATGCGTTTGTGCCACAGTCAGCCGCGGAAGATTGACTCCGGTTTGACTCCCATCGCATGCACCTCTCATATCGCTTTCTGACTCGACTTCGTATTTCATTAGGGGTGTAGTTAGACTGTAAATCCATTCACGGACCCGCCCCCGTTTTTTTAGGGTTCCACGAATTTTCTGCGAATTGATTTTTTTTTTAAAGTGAATTCTTCTTGCTCTTGCTGACTTCGAATACACTACAATCCTGTACCCACACCCCTGTTCACTCTTTCTTTCTTTCGTCGTTCTTTCCACAATCTCAACTATCTATTCACTTACTATAATCTTTAGTTTAGTTTAATTATTCTCCTGCGCATTTAACCATGTGTGCAGGCACTTGTCCCTCCATATACTACTTCCACATATTTGTCCATTCTTCGTAGCTCTATCACCGCCTAGCTTACTCATCAGAGCCTTTCACGCGGGAGAATAAATAGCCATTGAGCATAACTAGAGTGTACACACATGATATACGAACAACAAAACTGTGCATCAAAGCGAAAACCATCCATACACAAAACATTATGATAACTTCCCCTTCCTTCAGGTGTTCGTGGCTAGCGCACCCTTGCGCAGTGTCTCAAATCTGTGACTTTCCTGATCTGCCTTCTCTATCGCCTTTGCGAGCTTCTCCTCCCGCGCACGAAGACGTTCCTCCATGCCGAGAATCAATAAGCGTACCTGTTCTACGTGCGCCATCGTTGCATCCACGTTCGGCCGAGGGGTGTTGTCGACGGGTGGCGGCGACGTCATATGTCGCGGTGGGGGGGAGAAAAGCCCCGTGGCCGCGCGCGAGGAAAGTGGGCTCGTGATGCCAGCAGGCGGGATCTCGAGGTTAGCCTGCACGAGCATGAAGCATGAGGGCACAGGGTCAGCGAGTTATGTCTATAGAGAAGAGAACCTTCGTGGATTGCACGCGCACCTGCCAATTGCTGCCTGCCAGTTTCTCAAGTTCACGCTCCAGAAGCTTCTCTCTCTGCTTGCCCCTGTCAAAACCAGAAGAAGGAAATGGGGCATTAGTGGGTTCCTCCGTGGGGGGCGGCTTGGGGGAGGGGGGGACAAACCTCTCTAGTTCCGTCATGGCTCTTTCGTTTTCTCGCTGCGTTCCCTGTAAAATGAGTTCGAGATTGCTGTATTCCTTTCGTAATTCCTGAATAGCTTCTATTGGTGGTCGTTGGGCAAGCTGCGCTTGAAGCGCTTGGATCTGGTCTTGCAACTGCATGAAGGGGTGACAATTTAACCGATCGCTTTCATAACAGTGATACAAGAAGAAGCCAGATACTTTGTCATTCTCCTTTTCTTATCGAGGAGCTGCCTTCGAAGCGTAACTTCAATGGACTCTTCCGGGACTTCCTTTAGTACGCCAAGGTCATCCGTTCCAATAGTGGGGACAGATGAGCGGGTATAGTGTCGTACGCTTTGCACGCGTCTCATTGTTGGGGTATAGATGGGATCAGGTCAAGGGTTGACAAGATAAGGGGCTGGTGGCTGAGGGTATATATGGTCTAGTGTCTCCAATGGGCTTGACACGAACTGGGTGCGTGGCGGCGCGTTCGTACCACGTGACCGTCGAGCGTGATTAGACCAGCCTCCAGTCTCATCACACCACGTCCGTGCGGACTCCACGCTGGGATGTTCATCATATATCCTTTAAAGGTTAACGCAGATGCCCAAAGAAGTCATCATCATATATCCCTTAAAGGTTACGCGGAGGTTGGAAGTCATGCATGACCCCTCATGATCATGACTTCTCTGTGCATAGAATAGGGGTGATAACAAAATATTAATGTAGAGTTTTCAAAAAATTTTAACAGCTGCGACAGTTGAGGACAGGGGAAGTGGCAGAAAATGTCACATCATATAGTCCCTACGTCGTACTTTCGGAACTGCGATTGCCAATCACCTAAATCATGGCTGCCCATAGCAAGGACGGTAGGCTTGCCACCCGACTGAGACCCAAAGATCCGCAGCGCAACGCGCTGCAACGATTCGGCCGTCACGGCGTCGATTTTATCCGCCATCTCTGATATAGGGATTTTGCGGTTGTGTACCAAGAGCTAGACAAAGCGGTGTCAGTCCTTTGCGGGGATTCTTGAGCATGCGCATGCTTACCTGACGACCTAAGTCCTCAACCTCAACAGCGCGGCTCTCAAGGGCCATTGCGAGGCTGCTCTTGAGCTGATTCTTCGCTCGGCTAAGCTCATCTGCAGGCACAGCCCGGTACAGCAGTAATGCGAGCTGGTGTATAAGGTGCGGAAGAACCGCGGTTCGTGCCGATGGCGCGAATGACGCAAACAAGCCGAAAAGCGATGAGTCATTGTATATGTGATGGAAAGAAGCACAATGGTCTACTGCCGCTTGGTGATTCAAGATATGGGTGTACAACCTTGAATACATGCCCTTGCCAGGGCCACCTATAGGTTGGCTTCATCAGGAAGAGAAAGATTCAAAATATAAGGGAAGCGTACCTGCGGAGAAAGAGCCACCTCCACCCAGAAGTACCTGCATGGTGGCGAGTTCATAAATGTCATCATCGTGAATGCCAACTCCTTCGAAGGCAATATATATGTGATTGAACTCAGAATCCGGGTCATGAATGAAATGGTAACCGCCGGTGTACGTAGACCCACTTGTCAATGAGGCGGGGTTGGAGGAATTTGGGTACAAGTAAGAGGATGCTGCCCTAGTAAGTGATTTAAGCATAGTTTGGGGTTGGGCATGTAGAAGATTGGGTGGGACGGAAGGAGTTGCGCGGGTGGATGACAGCCAGGATGCTGGCTCGTCCACTAAGGGTGTATGTTTTAGCGAAGAGAAGTGTTTGTATGCTAGTTCGACAAGCTCCTCGTGTGCTATACCAGCACCTGCAATGACCATGCGGTCAGGACGATACAACTGCTTCATGAAGTCGCGCATGAGCGAAGCGTCGATAAGGTCAATGCGGTCCTCAGGGCAGAGAAGGGGGTTGCCTAGCCCTTTGCCGTCATAGGCAACGTGATGTAGGATCTCAGGTAGGATCACTTCCGGCTTTGCCTTGAGCTCACGGATCTCGTACTCAGCGGCAGCGCGTTGAGCGTCTAATTCCTCTGGAAGGAATGACGCGTTTTGTACGGTCTCAGAGATGAGGGAAAGGGCTAATGGAGTTGCCCTATGGAACTGGGAGGATTGATACATAATCGTCTCTCGGGATGAAGAGCACATTATCTGGCCCCGAGACCGCTCATGGCAGTGGCCATGTCCGTGTTGACATAGACCGGGTACTCTATTGTTTGTTTGTTATCCTGTCATCGTTTTTTAACAACATTGACGCACCTTGAAAGCCATCCTGTCCAGAAAATGACTCACGCCCGAATTGGACAGTGTCTCATACCGTGCACCTGCATCTACATAGAGCCCAACGGAGGAGAAATGGCCTGGTGTATTCTCCGTTGCGACACGTAACTTATTGGGAGCGTTGTCACCTGGACAGAGGTATTGATGGTACGGTAGAAGCATGGCGTAGTCGAGGATAGCGTCGTAAAGCAGCTCTACCTCTACCAAAAGTGACTTTTTTCATGAGTGAGCGGGAGCAAAGAAAGGTGCGCTGCGTCAGCAATTGAGATTTGGGAATCGGTCCGGTTATGGGAATGGGGATGATGTGAGGCACCGGCACCGAGGCCGAGGCCTACTTAATATTAATACATGCATGATGTTCCCCCCAGACTTGAACAAGAGAATCCAAGCCTGTTTAATCAAGCACCAGATCATTGGAGAGTCCAACCAGCGTTATTCCTTGCAGTCATTTCATCTCTCGATGTTTCTCTCTTCGATCGCTCTTTTAACAGGCGACGCGCTGGCGTCTATGTCACCCCAGAATTTATCGAGAGATTCGAAATGGCTTTAGAAACAGGGGACTACGTTCATCACCTTGAAAGTGAGCATCATGCACAGCCGCCTTAATATCACTCCTTGCAAAGTACCTCTTAGAGGAACTCAGGGCCATGATGATAAATGCCCCGTCAGGGGTCGTTCAAGATGCCCCAGTCGAAGATCAGGATTCTGGGTCATTCAGTAAGTGTCTATAAGTTATACATAGTATCACGTATGTGACTCAGATACCCAGAATTGAAAAGAATGCAAGACGCATTCCACAAGACACCCTATCACGGAGACTATGCACAACAATTCAAGCATTATCTCTTTGATTGTGCTCGTCGCTTTTCTGGGAAGCGGAACGCGGAGGATAAATTTACTATTGGAAAAGGATATTTTGGAAAGCTTATCTCCGTTGTACAAACATCAGGGTGTGGCAAAAGCAGAATGCTTCACGAGGTCTGTAGCTTTGTCATCTCACCTTGCAAGTAGCTCACTTATTGTCCATAGCTGGGTAAAATGGGATTGTTTTTATTATATGTCAACCTCCACGGTCGAGATGCCAAGGAAGACACCTATCCCCCTCGTGACAGCATACCTGCCGAACTCCTCGTCGATGGAGCAGAGGAGACCGAGGCTGAATACACCGCACGCGCACGCGCATTCTTCGGTTCCATATTTTTGGCTCTTAAAGATTGGCTTAGCGAGTGCACAGACCGTCATCAAGCCATTAACCTATGGGCAGAAAGTATGCTTTTAGAGGAATGTAATGTTGCCAGCCGGAAGGCGTTCTTCGAGAACATGTCACGCTATTTCGACCATGTGAGCCAGGTCCTAATTGCCCTTCGCCAAGTTGTTATTCACATGTTTCAAGCTTTGTACGACCACAAATGAAATTGACGCCCTCCTTGACCCCCTCTCGAGCTTGGTTACCGCTTTCTCACAGGTTTTTAAGGGAGATGAGCCTGTCCTCGTCATCGCGCTAGACCAAGCAGATTGCCTTCATTCCGGGACCCATCCATTCAAACTATCAGACGTCTTGTGTAAAGTGATCAGCGCCTACTCGTGTCGTTTTCACCAAGTTCCCATCTGGGTGATCTTTTCTTCTACACTTCCAACTGTTGGAGACTACACTGAAATGGCATTTGGTAAGCTCTATCCAAACTCCCAGGCGATCTCGACACGACGAAACTTTTCAGAGTCAACTTCCCGCGTTATTCAAGCCGGAGAAAGGATTTTTCCTCCGTTCTCGAACTTTGGATGGGACCAGTTCGCCCCCGCCCTAGATACACAGCGTCCTTTAGATGGCGATTTGCTAGCAGCTGCTGACCACCTCTGCCGGTTTGGTAGACCAATGTAGGTCGTTGGAATCGTTTGTGTTCCTATGACTCATTTTTGTTTTTGAACAAGTTGGGGTGCCCTAGTCGAGAACACGACGGTAACGGCTCTTGAAGTCCTTGCCGAGGATAGGTTATGTGGTTCCCGAACTTTTGACCCTGGAACGAGCCGGATCGTGTGCTCGCCGTTCTCTCCCAGCGCCTTGCCCTGGATGTCTTGCCCGGGCGTCCGTATTCACTTCCCTCGTTGGATACTGGGATTGTGTACCACATGCGCTACCTGCACTCTGTCTCCGGCGACCGGCTGTGGCGAAGGACTGGCTACCCATCCGAGCCTTTCCTCTCGCATGTTGCTGCTGGTCTACTAGCCATGCGCTGCCACGACTCGACCCCGGAAGAGCGTCAACGGGGGGAGTTATTGTATACAGTTAAGCTTGTTCCGGCTCTGAGGATGCTCGCCAGTATGATGCGCGAAGGCATTGTGGACAAGTGCAAAGATGGTGAACTAATAAGCCGAGTCCTTCTGTTGTCCTGTAAGGACCTCATTATTCGCGAAACCTATTTTCCACCTCCGGTAAAGGGATTGGGTATGTCGCGAATGGAACAAGGCCGTTACACCATTCCAATGGAAATTGATCCTGGTGCGTCGTATTATAGTCAGACGTTGAACTCATTACCGTACTAACACTCCTCTTATAGGGACACCGGACTTCATTCCTTGCCTTACCCCGCGTAAACTTTACGAGCGAGAAACGCAGCTGGCTTATTGTCGAGAAGTTCCTCTTCTCTTGCTGCTCGCCAATCTGTTTGGCCAGCGCTTCTGGCCCAATGACGTCACCCAGCGTGATGCACTGGCACGTGATTTTTCTGATGCCCAGGTCAACTTTTCGCATTGGATAAAAGTGACAGAGAATCGCGCACAAAAGAGGCACACTGACGACTCGGTTCCGTAAGTATAGTATAGCCAACCCGCTCTATAACTGACTGACCAAAATACATCCACTTCGCAGGACAGATGAGTGGAATCGCAGACTTTACTGCCGCACGAGCGCTGTACAGTTCTCCGAGAGGCAGGGTAGCGTCACTCAGGTGTTCCCCATTTATTTTGAGCGAAGCAATGCCTTCTCGAATGGGCTCGTGTCCGTGCGTCTCTGTGAGCTCGAGCTCAACGATGGACCCGGCATCCGCGACGCCGAGATGATCGACCCGACGGACCCACGTCTCGCTCTACAAAGTCCCCCGCCTCACGTCGCGATCGCGTTTGATTTTAGTACGGACGGGGACGGAAACGGAAACGGCGACACGGGAGGCGGCAGCGCTGGTGGGTTTATGTCACGGTATGAGCAGGGGTGTCTACGAATATATGCGCCCGGGCTGGATATCGCGGCGTTCCCGTTCATGCAGAAGTTACCGAAGTTGGATATGGCTTTGCAGCTGTTGGCTGAAGAGGCTATGCGACAGGAATGGCGCGGACCAGCAATGTGGGGGATCTCGAGTGAGCGAAGGGATTTGATTTGGGGAGAAGAGAGGTTGTAGTTAGGCATTAGCATATTCAATTTCAAATTATATGGTTTCATTTGAGCATTCTGCTGGCGCTCGTCAACTTGAAGTGACTTAGTATTTAAATGGTGTATCGTGTATGTATCACTGTATCCATACACTTTTTCGGCCGCGGGGAGCCGAGTGAGTGCCAGTGCGATCTCCGAAGTAGTATTGATATTTTTCTTTCGCTTCGCGCGGAGAGCCCAGTACCCGGGCGGCGTCGCTCTTCTCTCTTACCGACACGCACACGCACCGGGTCAACACCGCCTGTGTTGCTCTCCCCTACTTTCTTTCTATAAGATGGCATTTCATTCCTCTCTTTCTCCTTTCTCTTCAAAGATCACTTTCCATTGAAATTATCGCGATCCGAAATGGCCAACGAGTCCTCAGCCGTAGCCCTGCCTTCCCAACATGTTCCGGTCAGTCAGCCCCCCTCACACAATATCTGGTCTTTTTTTTCTATTTTTTTCTATTTTTTTCTATTTTTTTTCTATTTTTTTTCTATTTTTTTTTTTTCTTTTCTTTTTTTCTATTTTTTTTCTATTTTTTTTCTTTTTTTTTTCTTTTTTTTCTTTTTTTTTCTATTTTTTTTCTATTTTTTTTCTATTTTTTTTCTTTTCTTTTTTCTTATTTTTCTTTTTTCTATTTTTTTTCTATTTTTTTTTTCTACTTTTTTTTCTATTTTTTTCTATTTTTTTTTCTATTTTTTTCTTATTTTTTTTCTTATTTTTTCTTATTTTTTCTTATTTTTTCTTATTTTTCTTTTTTCGTTTAATTTCTTTTTTTTTTAACACAATATCTTGACCGTCATTCCACAGGTCCTGCCTCCCGACCATACATTCAGGTCAGATGAACGATCACTAGATGGCCCCTACCCGTCTGTGAACTATCTCAATTACCCATCTTCTCTGGCCCATTACACCGCCAATGCGGGGGTGTATAATGGCCCACCACCTCCAGTCACGGTCAGTGGTCGTTAATCTCTGTACACCATCGGGCCACTTTCATTGATGATCTCTTTCTATTCAAAGGGTCCTATGGAACCGTACACATATCAAGGGAACCATTGTGCCGGTTACCCTCCTTTCGGGACTGTCCAACACTTCCCTGTCGCTCCTGGCCCATCTCAAGTGGGATACAATGTTCCGTTGGGTCCTGTATGTACCTCCCTTTTTATCTCTTCACATAGTGTGGATAACTGAGTATCCAATCCAAACCACAGATGATTCCGAATGACAGCGTGGTCGGTTGGGTACCTCCTCCACCGAACGTAGCTGGTCCCTCTCGAGAGATTCCCAATTCTAACCCAGTCTCATCCGAAATGATTGCAGAGGATGAGTTGAAACGTCTTGCTCGTCGGTATCTTCAAAACCCTGAATCGCGTGTGGATAGGGTTCGGATGAGACAGAGCGGCTCTGGTCGTTTCAAGGTGATGATCATGCTCGAGATAGACAACCTAGTTTGAGTTCGCGGTGAGGGCTGAGGTGGAGGGGGATTGGGTCTGGTTGGGGTGCTAGCTGATAAGTGATTGTTATGTGGATGTTATGATGTTTTGGTAGAGTAATAAGGGAGGTTAACGAATCAAGTGCTACGCGTTCCTGCTTGCAATGAAGCAAAGCGGCCGGAAAGTCTCGACGCGGCCCAGGTACTAACTGTTTTGGAGACGTACAAAATTTGAGAGAATGATTGATATGCAATATGCTACTACCTAAAATGCTCCAATGCTCGGTCGGACTAGAGGCATAACAGAGTGAGAAGTGTCTTGATATATTTGGAGGAGGGTCAGAAGGGAAAAGCTAAGGAAAGTCTTACACTTTTCCTCTTTTTTTTTGAAATCGACCTATTCGCACTTCAGGGCCTTGCCCAAATCGCATGGCTACTACAGGGACATAATAGCTACTAGAGAGAACACAGGTGGAGTGTTGAAGTTAATTACAATGAGTGAAAAAACCCCAAGGGGAAAATAAGTTCGGGTGAGAGAGTGGATTAAAAAAAAAGATACAGTTACACCTTTCCTTTCCTTTCCCAACCCCAAGGGCCTCGAGGTTACGGGTGGACGACAGATTGGCGACGAGTTGTGTCTCAGTGTGCAGTGAGTGTATCAGACAAGGTCAGGTTAGGTCAGACCAGGTCAGGTCAGGTCAGTGTCAGGTCAGGTCATCATCATCAAGCATCAAATTCTTCATTCACACTTTCTTTTTCATTTTTGAGTTGTTGCAACGGTTCGGTTTAATGGTTCGAACTGAAATTGTACCTTAAGAACAAGATCCGAACTTAGGGCGGTAAAGGTGACCGTTGTGGATAGGTTAAATTGACGTCATAACCGCAAAGATGAGACCTATTAAGATAAGATAAGATAATATTTAGATTATTTTTTTACTTGGACTGAAAGAGACTTGAAAACGGTTTGGTCGAACTGTATTAATTGTGGGAAGGATTTGATGACGTTTATTTATTTTAAAATTTGATCCGATCATTAAATAAAAAATAAATAAATTCACTGACCGTGGCAATGTTGGTTGACACAGCGAGGAAAGAAAGGAGAAGGGAAGACGCGTAAGTCTCAGATCATTCAATTCAATTCAATTCAAATTCAAATTCAATTATAATAGTCTTAATTTCTTTTATCATTCAAATGCAGTCATTTCACGGCCATCGCGGATAACACCCCCTCGTGTTGCGCGCAGCTTCCTTTGCATCAACCACAGCAGTGAGCTTTGTGCACCTTGATTCCAACACCCTCGAGACCACAGTAGGTGCGGTGCATCTATTCTCTAACAATATTTTTCTTGACCAATCCTTTTCAGTTGACCCGGCTACGTCCATTGAATTCCCCACTATCCTGCAAATACCATCGAAAGGCGCTCTGCCGGAATTCACGCTTATCGGTGTCGGCGTGCGCGTCGTGTCTTTCTTGAAAATCAAGGTCTATTCTGTCGCATTTTATGCTGATCTTTCTAACCCTAATTTAAAGGTCGCTGCTCACTTTGAGACTACCACATTGCTTTCCTGACATTGGTTTAGATACCACCTTCAAC
>WTXG01000527.1:0-15304 GCA_022496185.1 Multifurca ochricompacta | reverse complement strand
GGGTGAGAGGGGCAGTCAGACCCAGATTATGAAGATCCTAGTACCTCTGGTGTATCAACTGTACTCCCTGAATCCACAGAGGATCCAGTCTCTCAGACACCAAAACACGCGATTTATCTACTACCATAACTATCTAGTGTACCGCAGTTGTGACAAGCCCAAGTGCTCAGGGGAGTGACTACCCCCGCCTTGTTCTAGACCCAAAAACTATGCCCATCCTGTGGAGTCGGAGCCAACCATTCAGTAGGCAAATAGTCCCTGGTGTAACAGGTGATGCTCCATGTACACTTAGAAACAAAAAGGCAAAGAAGGTGACCTAAGTCATTGGGCATACCGCGGAGGCAAACGTCACGTGTTAAGTAATGATCAGGAACTATGTCACCCACTGTGGTTTTGCAACCACGATGACGGCGTTCTGAAACTGAAAGAAACTGCAGCCCCAAGTGCTGCTTTATATGTGTACCTATCCCTAGTACCTCAGGGATGTGCCTAACCCTAGCACACGCAGGGGATCTTTGTCCGACCACTGTCAACACTGTAGGTAAAGGTATTCTATGACCCTCCTACAACTGGTGATTGACTTAGTGACCTTCTGTTCATGGGGAGTCTCTTAGAAACCGAAAGAAACTGCAGCCCCAAGAGGACAAGATCCAAAGGATCGAGTCACACAGGGAGGCAGGATACCATTAGCACTATGTATCGAACTTGTGTAGACAGTTACTCACCTGCAGCCCCAAGAGGACAAGATGGGGGGCTACAGGCTGTTACAGAGGGTCTTATATACATTTCTCAGTGTAACAAGGTAAGCAGTAAGTGTAAGCAAGAATCAGCAAGTATCAGTCAGCTGTATTGCTGACTGAGCCTTATCTTTGTGATTCGTAAGCTGCTTTACTCTGCTGACTGATCATGCTCCACAATGTGATGTCATAATGATGTCATTGTGGAGTAGATAACTGATATGTAGTCTAGCCCTTAGGTCTGGAACACGTCTATCTACTGATACATATGATTCTGTGCTAAAATTGGCCATGGCCCAACCTGGGCCCTTATCTAGAGCTCCACTTACCTAGATCCTTCTAGGCTGGACTCTTCTTATCTTGATAACAGCTCCACTAGGTCTAGAACCATCTAGACTGTGGGGCCTTGCCTATTGTGGTAAACACAATAGAGAATTGACTTGTTCTCGTTGAGTGGCTCTTGTGCTGACTAAGCAGCATGTGACTATTACATGTGACTCGGTCACATGATCCATGTCACGACTACATTCCCATGATCACGTGTTTGAGACTGCTGGGTAATCTTCCCACAGTCATGTGATCCAAAAGGGAGAAAATAAAAGGAAAAATAAAATAGAGCCATGACACCCGGGGCCTCCCACCTGGCTTCCTATCTTGGCAGTAAGGCTGCATCCGGCTCATGCACAGTGCCTAACCAGCTATCGCATGCACATTTCCCCGGGATAAGTAAATTATAGTACTTTATGATAATTATGTAATCGCGCTTCTGGGCTGAGAGAAAACTCACGCATGCTTCTGCGTCACCACGCTCCGTCGCATGGTTTGTGGGAAACCCGGTAAGGGGTCCAGTCTACACCGATCCACCGGCTCCAGGGGCCGTGGAATTGAGGTATACTACAAAAACATTAAACAGAGGCTCACCTTTTCTGGGAGAATAAATTTGCGTTTGTTCGACTTCAAGGGAGCTTGTGTAAAATACTAGATCTTCTTCTGGATAATTTAGATTAGGGCAGGGCCCATAACCTGATGAAACGCAGCTGTGAAAGAGTTTAGCTATCTATGTAGATAGCAGATAGGTTCAGTTGTTGTGGTCAAAACTGAAGTGAACACGTACAATGTAACGACCTTTTATACTACATAAAAGTGTGACAATCATAACAGTAAATAGTTCTATTTACTTGTGACAAGATATAAGAAGGAATGTGTTGTGCGTGCAATGTGGAATTGTGTCTCAATCAGTTAATGGACGCACTTTAGCTTATCTTATCACAATTGTTAGATTGAGTCCACCGGGAGTCCGGCTCGTCTCAACAATCACCTTGCCACTTACATATATAAGTCCACCATATCTACACTGTAGACTCTAGACTTGACTTATTCAATACATCAGTGTTTGTCTTCTGGACAAAGTCCCTTGAACTTGACTCAGCTGTCTCAGTGCTTCTGGTGCTCCTCCACTCAACATTGCCTTGGGGAACAGCTCCCTTCAGCATTGACTCATCCCATCTCCTCTATACACCTATTGACAGTGCATAACTTCTGACCAATGAACAAAGCTGTCACACAAGTTGTGCAAGATGTCTCACACCAGACATTAAACTGGGCCAGGGCCAAGCTGTCTGTGGCAGCTTTGGCTCAGCCCAGACTTCAGGAAAGCCAGAGCTGCCTCAGGCCAAGCCAAAGCCATGGCTTTTGGGCCAAGCCAGGCTGGAACATCACTACTTCCATGTGACAATTCTGCATGAACTAAATGTTACTTACAGAACTGGCAGTTATACATGATTGCAGAAGTTACAGTTCTTGCACTAAATCCTCTTCCCCATCCTTGACAAAAGAGCATCCAGCCTTTCTTTACTACTTCTCTCCCCAAGTGTGTCTTGTCCTTCTTGATATGCCTTTATTGCCTCTTCAAACATGCTCTTTGCTTTCATAAGCTCAAATTTTCTCATGTATAGCCTCCCCAGCCCATCTAGAGCATACCCTAGACCTGAACCATTATTGGCAGCCCTACAAAGCTCAATGGCTTTTTGAAAGGAGGCCTCTGCTTCATTTAGTTTATGCTGCCCTAGGTATGTTTCCCCAAGGCTGCTATAACAAGCACCCTGGCCCAAAATATTATTTGCAAGTTTGTGAAGATCCAAGGCTGACTGAAGTGCAGATATTGCTTCAGTTAATTTGTTCTGCCTTATATATATGTCTCCAAGTCCAACATAATCATTTCCTTGACTAATTACATTGTTTACAGCTTTATCAATCTCCAGGGCCTGCTGATATGAGGTTTCTGCTTCATTTAACTTGCCCAACTGTACATATGTGTCTGCAAGTCCAGCATATGCACTTGCTTGGTTAATGCTGCTATTGGCAACTCTGGCAAAATGTGAAGCCTTGTGATATGATGCTTCTGCCTCAGTGTATTTTCCCAGGTGCAGATATATGCCCCAAGTCCATAATGGCAATCTCCTTGGCCCAAATAGTAATTTTCTGCTTCACAGAACCTCAAAGCCCTCTGAAATGAAGCTTCAGCCTCATTATGTGCACCTTGGCTTAAGTGAATTGTTCCCAGTTCCTTCAGAATTTGGGCAAGATGATTATTGCCTCCAGGTGAGGAGCACAGCCTTTCAGCTTCTTGCAATTTCTCTTTTGCACTATTCAAGTCATCTGCATACATACACAAAGAAGCCCATTTTTGAATACATCTTATCAACAATGATGTGGACCCATGATTTTCTTGTAGAAATTGAACAGCCTTGGCTATCAATTTGTCAGAGAGGTCTCCAATGTTTCTATGCAGCTCTGTAAATGAGAGAATAGCATTAATAAGTGTTTGATGATTTTCATAGTTTGATTCCAAGAGACCAAGGAGTATAGCCTTTGTGTTATTCACTTCTAATACCATTTCACCATACTGCTGAGGCTCTGCCTCCCATAAAATGATAGAAGCCAGTGTGAGATAATAGTCCTCCAAGGACACCTTGTACCTTGATGAGGTCAAGTCATGATGGTTACAAAAATGCCTGATTATTGGATGTGGATGATATCTTTCTCCACTCAAGTTTATCAGCCCACACTGCTGAAGCACTTGAAGACACATGACAATTTCTATATCACCAAGAATGCCATGAAATTTGTCCAATTGCTGCATATGCATTCCATCAGGAAGCATGCTAAGAACTCCAAGTAAATCCTTGGCCCTTGGGTTGGCCTTCATTCTTCCACTATCAATGGATAGCTGGATCGAGAACTCCAGATTTGAAAGCCTATGTGCCTGACCCCTTTGCACAACCCTTGTTTGCTTTGAACTCCACTCCCTCCACAATAATGTAGGTGGGGTCGTTTGTGAAAGATGTGCCAATAGATTAACAGCAAGAGGAACATAGTCCACAGCTTTCATAAGTTCTTCTGCATGATCATTATAAACATCTGCAATGTGCATCCAGATCTCTTTAGCAGCATGATGACCCAGTGTCTGCAATGGCACCAATGGCGGTCTTGTCCACTGTGTCTCTGATGGCCGCTCTGTGCCCCGCATGGTGATCAGCACAGTGACACGGCGAATTTCTGTGACACTAGATAACAGCTCCTCAACAGAGTGCCTTGTGTCCTCGGCCTGATCCCAGGGTGATTCAAAGTTGTCAAAACAGATGATGCATTCCTTTGCTTCAAGTGAGGTATGGATCCGGGACCAGAGGGAATCTGAAGAACCCTTTAAGACACCGAGCACCTTTCCAAGTTCGATCAAGAGAGCCCCAGAGGACGAAATGGACTCGCAGGCAACAAAGTACCTACAAGGGCCATAATACTCCTTCACACGATCATGAGTGAGGACGGCATTGGCAAGGGTGGTTTTTCCATATCCACCAGGGCCAAGGATGGCGATGCGGGCGGGATGAGATCCGATGTTGGTGAAAATCATGTGGATGATCTGAGCAACCTCAGCATCACGCCCAAAGAATATCTGGGGTGTGCGTGGCTTCGTTGGCATAGATCTGTATGACCAGTCAGCCCGCACATAGAGGCGGTATGTCCAAGAGGTACTTACGTGGTAGCCTCAGTCGGGGTAGGATGGGTAACCTATCAAAACGGTCCATTAAAATGTGCATGAGATGTAGCTATAAGTCACATACTGTGGTATTGCGCTCCATAACAATCTGGGCAAACCTCGAATCTAAGGCCATCTTCGCCTATGAATCGAGAACACAGGTGAATGGTAAAGATAAATGAATGAATTTAATACCATGACTGACCTGGAAAGTTTGAAGCACATTCGACAACTTGGCATCATATTGCTTGACGGTCTGAAGCATGTCTGCACGTAAGATGACCCTCGTGACGCGTCCGGTCTCCGCACATTCCTTCAACGCAGCTTCGATTCCATCTAGTTCACTTTCCCGCCAATCAGGTCATGAAAAAACACAAAGTAATGCAGAACCTACGTGCGAATGGACAGTAATATAGTTCGCAGGCCAGCCGGGAGGTCTTCTTCCTTCAGGTTGTGGGTTTGGCAGGACTCTCCTACATTGACAACGATATTGGCCACACTGGTGAGCTTTTGCATGACTGCCTCCCAATCACCCTTGAACTGTTTCACTTCCTGTTCACGGATTTATAAGGATTTAAGAGAGAAATACGAGGGAGGAACTAGGGACATACGGCTCGCATCTGGAGTGTCAGTAGGAGGAGGCCTGCGATGGGGGCGATAAAAGGGACGTTGGTCGCGAGAGCACTCCCCTCCTTCAAGAGAGCGAGGGAAGTCTGTATCGCAGTCGTGACGACAACTGTGGGTCCGCCGATCGACCCCGATGGGACGGGAGCAGTATCGCCAATTACTGGTACCAAAAGTCAGTCAAAGAAAGAAGAGGGCTGGAGTTGTCTAAGACTCACGAACTGAGGACTTGTCCCTAGAAGATGCAAAGATCTTCCGGAAGGATTGTCTGAATGAAAATGATTTGGATTGCATGTATTCTTGTAAGTAGATGCTGGTTGGTTGAGTCAAGCGAGATGAGCGGGAATTGCCACTGAGCTGCAATGTGGCACGTGACATAGATTACCTGCCTGACTGCCTGACTGCTGCCTGACTGTCTGGTGTTCAGGAGGTTGCTACGTGGTGCTCTGCTAATTGATAGCTGCCAAGTGGCCGTAGATACACAAACGAAATTCTGAAGAACTGACCACTCAATCGGTTAACTCCCCCCCCACACGCACACTTCAACGAGTGAGAGGCGCATTAATTGAATCCCTAACAGATACAAATAACAGGTCCGGAGACGGGTGGCCTCATTCTCAGCCGTCGAGAACGTCTGGGCCATGCCTCGACCATTTCTATCGGACGCTCTTCCGCGCAATGTACGCTGCGCGCATTCAATAATTGCAAATCTACGCGCCTTCGCAAACCCAAACCGTTACTCTTCTGCCCTCCACACTGCACCACCTCCACCACTACCACAAAATGGCACCGCACACCCACACCCACACCCACGGATCTCGACAGTCAACGACGAGGAGATTGCACACTTTTCGCGTCTGTCAAAATTATGGTGGGACGAGCGCGGCGAGTTTACGCTCCTACATAAGATGAACCCTCACAGGATGCGTTTCATACGTGAAAAGGTGCTCGAGGTGCTACGTGAGGACGACAGGAATGATGACGCTGTTGCCCTACGGATGCGAGACTCAAACCGCTTGTTGAATGGGTTAGATGTTCTGGATGTTGGGTGTGGCGGGGGTATATTGTCCGAGGTACGGGTGACTAAAGGGTAACAAACCAGAGCTTGTTTGGGTTGAACTTAAACGCGATTATTGTTATTAGAGCCTTGCGCGACTTGGTGCAAACACCCTCGCTATAGACGCGTCGGCGGAGAATATTCACATCGCGTCCCAACATGCCGCAGCCGACCCTGGTCTCTCGTCTTTATCCTTTCGGCACACATCCGCCGAGACGCTCCTCCAAGAGGAATCTAAGAAGCGGTTCGACATCGTTTGTTCGATGGAGGTCGTAGAGCACGTAAATAACCCAGCTGCGTTCCTGCGATCATGTGCAGAGTTAGTCAAGGTAAGTGAGCTCCTCTCATCACTCGACGGGGATGAACCTTTCTTTTTTCCTTTGCTTTTATTTCTTCGGTTTAGCCCGGAGGCCACCTGTTCCTTTCGACCATCGCGCGGACGCCACTCTCGTATCTCCTCACGATCGTAGCAGCCGAGAAAGTGTTCCGACTCGTTGAGCCTGGAACCCACACCTTCTCTAAGTTCATCAACCCCGACGAGCTCATTGGTTTTTTTACAAAACCTCTCAACGAAGGCGCGCGGCCATGGATTTCGCGGACATATGCGTACGGGCTCCCCACACGCGTGGAAGCGGAGGTACGCGGGATCGTGTACGTCCCTTGGCGGGGTGACTGGGTGCTGGCGCCACGCGCGACGACTCCTTTGTCCACACAGGCTAACTACTTGTTTTGGATACGTCGACCTAAGGAAAATGTGTAGAGGAGACCGAATATTCCCGGTTCGATTGAAAGATACCGAGTGACACAAACAAGCTTCAGTACAGAACAACATTTTCAACCGGCGATTCCCAGATGTCAACCACCATGAAAAAAAAATAACAATACACGTATGGATGAGAGCCCAATAGGAGCAGATAAAGTAAAGAAATGGCTATGTGTGGGAGAGTAGAATGAAGGAAAGGAAAGGTAAGATACTACGACGGAAGACGTTCTCCCCAAACAAGGCGTTGTCGGTGCGCGCGGGTCACACCCAGTAAAGCGACCCAGAACATCCATGCCGCGACAATGAAGGTGAATGCGAGGAGGGTTCGTAAGGTGGCACGCCATCGCCAAGAGACGGGACTCTTTGAGGTGAAGACGACTTTGTACCCACGTTCGTACCAGCCACGATTCAACCACCGAAGGTCCCGTGCGACTGCCTCTGCCTAGCAAACAGAGTGAAGGTCAGAAAAGTGAGATAAAATTCCCAAAGAAATCGAGGGGGAGGCATTATTTTTTTTTTGCCAGCCACTGTACCTTTTGGCGACCAGAGTCGTACACTTGTCGAACCTGAGCAGCCTGGGTGCGGATTGCGGGTAGACGGGCCTCCAGTTCTGCGAGAACGCGAAGCGACTCCGCGAGCTCATCGTCAATCTGTGGGACGCTCGTGCGCAACGTATCTCGACCCACTCGGCGGTAATTCCGCTGCAATTATGAGAGGATAGTCAAGTTCGCTCAGTGTGAAGGTCTGGGTGGGTGGCGCGAGAAGAAAAACAGCATACCTTGATTGAGGTAAAATACTCACGAATGGTACCCTCAAGTGCCCGACAATTACTGAGACCTTCGAGTAGCTTTTCCTGAACTGATTGTCAGCGACAACCGCACGAACAAGAAGGGACCATGGTGATGGCACCTCGAGGTCTTTGAGGTCATGTTCATCATATGTTGCAGATCCTCGCAATGATGTTTCAGGACGAAGGTTGGACAACCTATTCGAAGATTTGAGTACAATTCGCTCGTGCTAGGGTAGAACCGGGATGGTCGTACCCCATGAGAGTGGGAGACTCTGAATCTGATAGATATGTAGACATATAGAGAAGAAGGGAATGATAGCACAGTGAAAAAGAGAGACGGTAAATTAAGTCTGTGAGAGTTGAAAAAGTGAAAGAGACAAAAAAAAAGAAGGGAAAGAGGGGTTGTTTATTTATTTTTTAAATATTTTTTTAATTTGTCCATCGCGGATGGAAGATGAGCCCCGTCGGAGGTGTTGTTCTAGTTCCCATTTAATCGCGGCCTCGTGCATCACCAGTGTGCCTGACGGCCCGGCCTGACCTGACACCGTCTCTCTTTCACTCTCTCTTTGTTTCTGTCTCTTTATATTATTGTGCTTGGACTACTGTCCTCTCTATTGTAACATTTCATTTCATTTTATAGGAGGACATAGAACGATACTCTCTGGATCGATACAATCCATAAATTATGTCCACGGTGTCATCTGTCTATCTGTCTGTCATCATCTGTCATTCATCATTTACGTAGCTCGGAGTAAGGTAGATCAGATCTAGATTAGATAGAGATGATCAGATTAATTCAGATGGGCACGTGGATGTGACTGTGTGACTGTGACAGTTAATGTGCACGTGCACGCGTTCTCGGTGTCGATGTCAAGGCCCCGTGCTCGTTGTCCGTTCCCCAATGTGCTTGCCACTTGCCTAAGACAACATAGTTCTTATTTACCATTTGATTTGGTCATGGATGTATTTATTGATGCTGCATCAACATCAGACCTTGATGAACGTGAGCTTCTCGAGTCTGCAAAACCCGCATACTGGGACCGAGTCATTGCAACAAGTCACCCAATTGACGCGTCAGCCGACCTTCCTACGGATGACATGGACGTGAAAGCAACTGAATCGCTGGTACGTCCTATTGACAATAATCACATGACAACAGGCGATGGTGTACATCTCAGGTGTATCGAAGGTCTACCTTCGTAACAGACACTTTCTCTTCCATATCACATAATGGTCTCTATTCATCGTCCTCCTCCCCAATGGCACATGAAATTCTCAGGGAAGCTGCCTCGGAAAACCTTACAACACCAGGATGGTCTGGTCGTGGCCCACCCACATCGCCTTTTGCCTCGCCCTTATCTGCCACTTCCCCCTCAGCCTTGTCGTTGCGTCGCCACCCTCAAAGCCCAAGCCACCCTATGTCATCCCCTGATCCTCTGCAGTTACTTTCTCCTCCAGCGAGGCAGTGTATCGCTCATCACTATGATCAAAATTCTTCTCCTGCTGACGAAGATGATGCGCCGCTTGGTCTAACATCTAGTCCTATCTCACAGCCAATCAATGCACAGCAGCGTTTGCCTTCCTCCGATCTTTTCATGGCCCCTGATGTTGGAGAAACCGAGATAATCCAAATTCAAACTTCCAATCTCGACGATGCTGTCGCAGCTGAGGGAGGGAGATACTCCATGCGCAGGCGCCAACCTCGACAATTAAAGCCCTATGCCTTTGATCAGTTGGAGTATAAGCACCAACTAAAGCATCACCCAGATGCCATGGTCAAATTCACTGGCCATCGTAACCCTGTAGAATCGTCATCTTCGCCTCCGTCGGATCCAGGCCAGGACGATACCGATAGCGCCCGCGCCCCTGAGAACTCTGCTGGTGAACGTTCATCTGGCCGTGCCCCGGGGCCCACGCGTGTAAGAGCAAGGAAGAAGCACCGTACCGGTGCAGAGCAGCACCTTGTGGCGCCACGTATTACACATCAGAAGTCCTCGACAACACGGTTACCTACCAGATCTCCATCTTGGGACAGAAGATCACCTGCGCCTAGGGATCTTCCTCCTGAGGAACTAGTATCTGATCTAGATCGCAACAACAGGCCAGGGCCCTCAACGCCGTGGTATCCAGACGTATTCAATGATTTATCGGGTGGATCGGACAGCGATGATCCACCTGCGGGCATCATCCAGAACCGTCCGCGTTCCAGCCATACCCCTCCCCCACGAATAAAGCGTAGACAGGTAATATCTTGGCTTCGCGGTGCATATGTATGGGCTAACTAGTCAATCCCCAGCGTGCTCTACGGAAACTCCCTGACCTACCCCCACTCACTTCTCCACGTATACCCGTACCAAAGTCACCCTCTGGACGCTCCAAATCAGCTTCCTCGGGGACGACAAGCGATAGCACAGACGTCGAGGAAAGCTCGTCGGAATCCGAGTCAAAGGAAAACTCAGATGATAGCGTAGTTTTTCTGTCTGAGCGGGAGGTCATCATGCTTGTTGATAACCCGAGTCACACGCTTTCCTCTTCACCTAAACCAGAGCGTTCTCCACTCAAGCCTTCCCAGAAACTACGTTTGCAGCCCTCAAGATTTCCCGTTATCACAGACTTTTTCAATCATCGCCTGCCTCGTGAGAGAAAAAAGGGGTCACGAAAACGAAAAATCGTGGGACATGAGAAAGCGAGCCGACCCATGCATACCTCAGGAAGGATTCGGTCTAACGGTAAACTCCTATGCTTGTAGCTCGTGTGACTGTAACCCTTCTAATCTCAAACCACTGTTAGACCCACAGTCCGGGAACCGGAGGAACGTCAAGGCTCACAGCAGGCGGAAACGCGAGGGGTCAAAACGCCCCGCGGACCTTTCTATCTTTACAACAGGTGGCGGGCGGGTTTTGTCTGGATGGCAAAGGAGAAACGCAGTCACCATTGACACGGAAGATGTTACCTTTCAAAGAGCGCTTGAACCCTTGGCAAGCCGCACACGTCCGCGTCCACCTCCTCCAATACGACCTCTGTCTGGGTTACGGAATGCCAGGCGTCGACAACCGCAGGAATTGCAGTTTCCTATCGCTCAAGACGTCGAGCCTTCGTCAACGCCAAAGGGGGTTGCAGATCCTGCGCCGGACGAGGAGAGGCGACACAGGGTTGTTGTCGACTTTGATATCCCCTTTCTCTCATCAGGTAAGGTATTCGCCGCTACCTCTTATCTCGGTAGAGGGTGGCTCTACGAGCTTCTATCAGTCGTATCTGGCACTTCGCTTTCACACCCACCTCCTTCACTTGAAGTTGACGGACACATGCTATCGTCGACATCCACCGCCCTTGATTATACCGTTTTCCTGCCTTACGCGTGCGATTCGTTCGCCAAGGTCCTGAACGAACCATTGACTGTGTCGCATGAAGCATTCGTGAACTGGAATACCAATATGCATGCCGTTTGCTCGCTTGTCTCGTGGATATCTGCACCTGCAGTGGGCAACGACGTTCATCTTATTCGGACGGCGACGCTGGAGTATACTGGTCATTAATTGCACGTATCGATACTGTGTTAGGGGATCCTAGGGAGCGGGCCAAATCCTTAAGCTCGAGCATGCTTTCCTTGTACTGGTTTGCGGTAGAGTTGCTTGTCCGGGCGTGTTGGAGTTCAACAGGCGGTGACGAGGATCTCGCTACTGCAATCAACGCCCGACTGGTTGGGTTGACGACCCGTCTATTACAGATCGGTGTGCAGGCCGCAATCTCGCCCGTTGTCACCGCCAACGACGAGCTCCTGGATGACTTTCCCTTGTATCCCTGTGTTGCCGAGCTGTGGATTTGTTTGGTACATCTTGGTGCAACCCATGGTGATAAAACGGGACATTATAATTTTCCTCCAATGTCAGATATACTGCAACAGAGCTTACAGGCCACGGAATCGTCTGCACAGGGCGGTCTTCACGCCAGCGAGGAGATATGGTGTACCCTCTTCGGTCTATGTGCCTTATCCCAGTTCTCTGTGCATGGTGTATCAATGTCCACACCCCGCATGAGCACGTCATGGATCTTGTTTTGCTCGCCCTTGAACGCATCAGACTCGTCGCAGACCCTCAAATCGACGATCGTCTCTCCACGCGGAACCTACGCCGCCGTGACGCCTACATTCGTCTCATCGTCTCCCGATGCTTCATCCTACACCAACGTTGGCATTGGCGGCTAGATGACGAAGCGTCGGGACGCTCTTCCGTCGTCTGGTGGAGATATTTAAGAGTCGCAAGTTTGCCGATTTGCGTGGGAGCTTGCGGGTTTCGCCGCATTCGTGCAGGAGAATGACGCGCGTTTGCTTTTGGAGCACGCGAGTACGGACACGGATAGTGCATTCACTATCTTCCTCAAGCTCATCTACGCTTCCGCTCAACAAATGCGCCCGTCGGAGGAGTCGACGCGCACGCGCGAAGACGAGTACCTCGGTCGGATGAAGAAGCTTCTTTCGCTCGTAACTCCCGTCGGGTCCGTGCAACAACTGAACGCAACGCAAACGCAAACGGGAATGGGAACGGGACGCGCTCCGCTCACCTTTCGACTCACAGCTCTCGATGCTCTATAATCGCTTTAGCGCTCTCGTCTTCGCGATTCGTATACAGCCATCTGCCGAGAACGTACACTACCGCGTCTCGCTCGCACGTCGTTACGTCGATTCAACCGATCCGCTTCTGTCACTCGATCCGTGTGCATTCGCGCCGCGACCTTTCTGACACTTGCCGCGATGGACATGACGCTCCCCGTTGGGCCGGCGTTGGAATGGACATCGGAGATGGCGCGGGTGCTGGTATCCGAGTTCCACCACCATGCCTTGGCAACTGTCGCTTTGCTGCTGCGCCCTCAACTTCCACTAGCGAAAGCGTGCGAAGGGGGCGGAGAACGGAGTTAGTGCAATGCGTACACCTTCTTCTATCAGGGCTTCACGACATCTCCCGCGCTGCTTCCGCCCCTTTCCCAGCGAGAAGAGATCGAAGTACGGCTCTAGAGGTGCTACAAAAAGGCACGGAGAACCCGTTTTTTTTTTTGGGTGCAGAGCCTCCCTTTCATCAATTTTTGCTGATACGGTGCATCACAGGGTGTCTCTTCCCTCTTCTCTCTGAAGCAGCGTTTTGCACCATTCCGACAATACAAACGTTATTACGAGGTATCGTTGAAACGCACCTGAATCACTCTTGTCTTTGCAGAGGAAGACGAACAACAACAACAACAACAACAACAACAACAACAGCAGCAGCAGCAGCAGCAACAGCTACAAATAATACCTCAGTCCGTAAATCAAGAAGAAAGCCAGGACGAGTACGGCCAGTTTGACCTCAACTGGGACGACCCGATGGTGCTTGCTGCACTGGACAACACTGCTGAACCTCACACGTTACCAGTGCTGCCAGCTCTGACCATGCAATATACTTACCAATCCATAATCGAGGTGCGTCGCACGTTGTCATTTTCGCCCCTTTTGTAATGTGACCCGGGTCATTGAACGATGACGAACAGTGCATCAAAAATGTGGCTTCGCCCACGATCTTTCAGCAACTCATCAGTACCTTTGAGAACCAGAGACAATAACACGAAGAACGGGCCACCACAGATGGGGGAATGGGGATGGGGGACTGTATCCTAACTTTACACGATGTACAACACACGGCCACGCATATATGTATTAAAAAACACTAAAAGCTTTCAATTTTTTGTAAAAGTGCACGTGGCACACGATGACGTATACTGTATGAATTTCAAGAGTCCATCGTCATTGCCGAACTCTACGCGGTAAATCCAGGATAGCCACGCTCTTTGAAGTCCTTGACTGATTCCTCAACAAGATCCTTCAAAGGCGTTGCTGAAGTCAGTCCAAGCAGTTCCTTTGCCTTATTCGCCTCGACGTTGACGAGTATCTGTGTGCCCTTCGTCGATCCCGGCTCTCCACGTGGCACATTCGGGATACCAAGCTCAGCCGCAGCGTCCACTTGCGAAAAGTGTCAGTCGCCTAATGACACGGACCTATGAAGGGGCTGAAACAAAAACTCACGGAGGTCTTGATAGAAGAAGGGACCAGATGTGACAATGATCCGTTCACCACCCGCAGCTGCTACATGCGTCGCGCGCACATGTGCCTCCGCGGCGACGGCCACATGCACCCAATTTCCCTGATTCCGCAATTGTGCGCTGGTCCTCGCACCCGAGAGTGTGTCGTATACATCACGCTGAGACGTGTTGATGTCGTCAACTGTCAGCGCAGGGGTGAGAGAGGGCTATAAACAAGCCCGCGCGAAGAATCAGTTACCGATAAAGGGCGATATACTTTGTATAACGTACCCCGAAGACATACGGGGGGTTGATGGCGACGAGATCCCACGAGATCTCAGACTTATGAGTGGCCACAAAATCCCATGCGGCTTTTCTGCGAGGGTCTTTGATGCGAAGTATATCGTGCCGGCCCGACGGCAGATCCTTTCGCTTTCACCGCCTCCACGGCGGAGTTGTTCCAACTTGTCTCATTGAAGACTCGCGGCGTCGTGGTCGCTCCAGGACTGCGACAATTGACGACGTGAGAACCAAACGCTTCACAGCAGTTCCGTGCTTCAAGATCGAGTTCAGGATTGATGTTGTTCCACGCACGGCAGGGACAATGAGCTCTGTGAGATATTGCACGTATTGCACGTCAACGAGAGCCACACTCCGGAAGATAAAAAAAAAAGAAAGACCAGACCATCAGGATCAGTAGCCTTGAAGTGAAATGGAGAGGCTGTGTGTGCGATAGCATCAACACCCTTGACGGCTTCGTCAAAGGCACCGTCCTTGGTGATGTCCTCGACCACGACAAGCTCGAAGCGGTCACCATAATGGGAAAATCGATCTTTGAGGAAGGCGCTTTTGGTCAAGGAACGGACAGTTCCACGCACGGCATACCCAGCTTCCAGGTATTTCTTGACGACCCAGACGGCGAGATAACCATTTGCGCCTGTGACGAGGACTTTAGCCGGGGGGAGACAGCGACCATTTGGAACAGATGTAGGGAAAAGAAGACGAATGACGCCAATTTTCATGATTCGTTTAAATATAGGTTTCATAGACAGTTTTCTTGGATCGGATCTACAATTTATCGATGCACCCATCCGCGTTTATGATTGCGAGCGGCGAGTGTAGGATCATTTGTTATTACCGGAAATCATAATCAAATCAATATACCTCCGGCATCCGGCACTAGGTAGGGTGTTGAGGTGTTGAGGGAAAGCATCGGGCTTGACTTTTGGGGGATATGCAGTTGAGA